>PVJO010004801.1:0-106278 GCA_004026905.1 Hystrix cristata
ACCTTGAACACTCTGTTCCAGGTCTGAAAATCAACTCTTTTTCTATGGGTCACTGAGGCCAGGAGAAAAGTTGTTTCCTATGAATAAAAACATCAGATGACCGTTCCAATGGAAGGTATACATGCAGTAGTAATCCAATCCATATATTACTGTTTCTTTTAATGGGTTAAACTTAGGTCATTATAAGTGGTTTATGCTCCGCTTTCCAGATGCAAGCATAAAAATATTTTAAATTAAAGGTTATATCATTACATTTAAATATTTAATTTTTTTGAAATGTAAAAAGTGATACCAATCTTATCAGTATTTCCCTTATTCTCTTATATATTTAATATCCTTGTTCTGATATAGTTTTAAATACTAGCTTACCGGAGTTACTCAAAAGCCCTATAAGACTCCTATGCTGAAAAATATTTTACCAAAAATTTAGCAACATGTCTTTAAATTCTGCTTTTGGGGAGGAGGCTATCTTCTTATTACTTTGTCGTATTGATTTTATCTGCTGTGGAATAACTGACTGTATTAAAATAAGGCTTTTCCAGCTGTCATTGTATCCCATCAGATCTTTCTGTTAATTCATCAAAATGAAAATACAGAAAAGCACTAAAATAACAGAAAAGAGCACATTTAAGAGTAAGTCCTTGAAACACCAGCTTGCCAAACAACAGGAAAACCTTAGTAAGTCAAAACAATTTTCCTCACTTCAAATGGAACATTGTTATTGATAACTGCTAACATTTAAAACCTTTATAAGATAAAAGGATAGAGAATTTTCTGAGCTGGGTATGAATGGCTTCTACTGGAGTGAGATGCAGAGATTAACAAATGGAAGTTAGCAGAGACTGAGTTAAACTGGTGTCAAATCAAACACCCTAGAAATAACACACAAAGTCCCGAGATCTACTGGCTTCCGTTCCTGCACTACAAGCAGATTTCCATATTTCTTTCCCTGAGTGATCTTCACCCACTCTTAAAGTCCATCAGTCATCAATAGCCCTATCCTGTAGTCCACAACAATGATTTTACAATGAACTTAGTCCAGCCTCTTCATGCTTCCAGGCCATCTTGACATCTTCGTTTAACTTCTGTCTGTCGCCAGTGTCAGCCATTTCTATCCGGCTTGTGTGCAGAATAGTTTATTTATCCTTATATACCACTTATTTATGCCATTCTCAGTTGTCTACACGATAAAGCACAACCCTTTTCCAAATAACTTGGAAAAACTCATTTTTTATATTTATGGTCTCATAAAAGCTAGAATATACTTACTTATTTTTTCCCTCACAAACTAGCTTGCTTGCAATTACCACCACCACCCCCCCCCGCCCCACAGTCTTCTTGTTTTTGTCTATCTGAATTCTTCCCATGCAAGGCCAGTTGACTGCCGTAATCTCTCCTGTTCCAGAACTTCTAGCAGCTTCTCACTTCTTCCCTGTCTGAATCCCTACTCCCACGGTTTGTTTTCCTGACTGCATCTTGCTTTAGAACGCTATATATACAAAGAGACTACAAATGGATAATGAAAGTCAGCAAGGTGGAATGATTAATACTCACAAACTCTTCAATAATAGACAGGTGGTTTTACTGGGCCTGAAGTGCCTCAAATGAGTGACGAAGGTTTCTTTGAATCACATATAAACTGAGTGGATTGTTTTAACGCTCTTGACACTTTCTTAGGCAACACAGTAGAAGGGGAAAACACACAAGTTGCAAGCCCTTCCCCTCAAGACTGGTCTTGTTCACTTCTGAATGTCCTCAGAAAACCCTTTGGTCTGTTTTCATGGGGAGTTTTATATTGTGGGTACAGGACAGAGCGCAGTATCTAGGGAAGATCTGAGATTTCTCACAAGTCTGTTGAATAAATAATACTATTTCTTCAACTTCCTTGATGCTTTCATCTTAGGCTCTACAACACTCTAAAATACAAGCCAAACTTCAGAATATCCCTGTACTGTGCTTATGGGTGTTCTTTTTCTGAAATTTACTAAGGGGCAAATTGATGGATCATAGGCTGCCTAGCAAGTTACCTGGAAAATGCAGATCAGACCAAGGAGCAGCCTGTCTGCCAGAACAAGTAGTCGTGTTACCGCTTCGGGACTGTGAGATGGAATAGATGAAAGTGTGCTCACATGTGTGCAGCTTCACAGTGCTGTGCAGCGTCTGAAGAAGTGGCACTTATCCTCCGAAAAAGGAAGAGATTGAGGACTGTTTGACAGAAGAGCTGGGCCTGGATACTCAGGGAGGCAGCTGATATTTCTTGCTTCAATGCTGGGGAAACTTTTTATTTTAATAAAAATTTCTGTGGTCTATTATTGCCACCCGGCCCCTGTAAAATGTTCCTGGTAACCTACTGACATGGAAGTGGTGATCTTTGTGTTATTAGTTCAACCTCAGATAAAAAGAGTGACAAATCCGTCTAAATGGAGATGCAGAAAGGATTTGGCAAGATTAGAAGAACTAAAAAGCAATGAGATGGGTCTCATATACTTCTGGAATTAACATCTGTTTGAATATAGAATTTAGGAAAAAACCACTTTTGCATGCACTGATCTGTAGCTTTTCAGCCATGAAGATCTTTAGCTCATCAATAAAATCAGTGTTTGGGAAAACGAGTCTTTTCTAGCGCCAGCTCCTTGGCTCCAAGTGGGCGTCCTTCAGCTTCGCCGCTGGCTTCCTCCTGGGCAGCATGGCCTCCGCGTCTCAGAGTTACCCGGCCCTGTCATCTGACATCCACACGCCTTCGCTATTCACTTTCCAGCTTGCTTCCATTTTAGCTCCATTTCCTCGATTCCGGCAGCTTTACACTTCGGTATGTGGCCATTTATATTCCATGTAACTCCTTACACAAGCTTCCAGCAGCCGTTAACACATTTCTTCACAAAGCTAACATGAGTGAATGCCAACCATGTGCCAAGGACTGTGCTATGTATTAGAAATGGGTAGTGCACAATACACTGCTTTTCTGGAATTTACATGTTAAGGGGGAAAGGACTAAAGCATGACAATTATTTAATAAGAACTGTGTAAAATCCACTTAAGGTACAAAGTGACAAATAACAAGGTTCCTTGTTTACAGTCTCAGGAACATTATCCCAGAGGACGTGACTTACAGACTACTACATCTCACGCATGAAAACGAAAGTCAATGGGGAGAAGGGGAGAGGGAGGAGTCCTCGACAGGCATGTTGTGAGATTCAGAGTTAGAAAATTCAGCACATTCTCTCTGTGCTTGCTAATGCTATCACGGGAACAGATTAACCATGATGCAGGAGGGTTTGGACCCGCATCCCAAGAGAGCAAAGGCCTGGGTGAGAAAATTTAAAAACAAAAAAGAAGATAAAGGATAGAATCAACCACTACTTAAGATTTGGTAACAACTAACATGTGTAGGAAAGAGAATGAGGTGTCCAGAGTGATTCTGCTTCTAGACAGAAAAAGACCTTTCAGGCAGCATCTACCCAGGGTGGTCTGAGCCTCTGATATACAGCAAGCAGGTGCCCAATCAAAGGCTGCCAAGAGTAATAACAACTCAGCAACTCAGTTCCCTTTCTCATATATTTAGGAAAGCATGTGTGGGTATGAAGTGTGAAATCAAGGAAAGGTGGCTCTCGGAATGTCTGCGTAGCCTTTTCAGAGAACGAAGGAGTCTCACGACATGAAATATGAATGAGATTCCTAATCATAATCTCTATGAAATAAAAACAGAGTCAAAAGTGATGTACTTTACATCCTCATGGTAGAGATGTTCCGGGAAGAACACAGAGTGAGCAGGTGAGTTGAGTTTTTGGTTACAACAGTGAAACCCTTATTAATGCAAGAAATCTTGTTTGTAGTAATAATAGTCAAGACGTTAATCTTACTGAGCATAACACCTGGAGATATTACATGTTATTTTTTGTACACTCAAAATTTAGTAGTAATATTATTATTGGTATAGTTTTATTATAAAATATATTTCCATGGGGTACAATGTCTAGGAAGTGAAATTAAATATGGCATAAGTGTTCTATAAATTAACAAGAGGTTGTATTTATACCATAAGCACTTACTGACTTATAACCCTTTATTTTACAGTTTTCCAACCTTTAAAACTCTTTATATAACTCCAATTTAAAATCATTTCATTAATTCAAAGTTAATGTTCTTATAATGCACTTCTGATATATTTTGTATAGTTGTTTTCACAAAGAAATGCTTTAAATCCAAATATATTAGTTTAAACGTTTACTGCAGACTACAAACTTATTCGAGCATGTTGCTACTTTGTCAAGAATATTTTTCTGTTAGTAGCAAATAAAACAGTATAGGGCAAGATATGACTTTTCCTTGAGAAGAGCAAAAAAGCCCAAGTCAGAACTGTGCCAGGAAGGAACTGAAAGCCAAAAGGAATATAACAGAGGCAATTTCTGCATGAACTATGCCATCTCTTAAAGTTACACACAGCTGTGAAAAGACTGAAATATTCTCTTGCAGAATGCAGCATTCCAGCTGGAAAGAAATTCTGAGAAGGTCTGGCTTCTAAGTAGCATAAAATTTAGCCTCGAAAAACAGACTGCTGGTATTCTGTGCATCCTTCAATATTTTGATACTTGATTTTTTCAGTCTTTCCATTTCTGTTACACAATAATTTGACAAAACAGAAACAACAAAGTATGTTTTCATTGTCTTCAAATGATAGATTTGAACTCAGATTCTCAGATAATTTTCATAATATCAGAAATTCTACAATGACAATAGCCAATACCAAAACCAAAAGAAATTCTGAAATTTTCCCATACTGAAATGTGTTAGAGCAAAAAATTATTTAAGATTTTCTGGGTGTTACATAATTTAAAAAACACACTTACACATATGTACATTTAAAAAATACCTAAGAAATTGAGACCACATTTTGTAAAAGGGTGATTTATAGTTGTAATCAAAATATTAAATTATTCCTAAATATATCCAGGATTCATACATAAAACAGAAATTACTCTCAATTCATTTTATTCATTAATACTTTGGTGGCCATCTGAAATCACTAGAAAATAAACCCACTAGATTAACAAAAAACACGTAGCGACAGCAAATATTGGACTGGCAGGTAAAGTTTCTGGAAATTAAGTAGTCATTGTTGGGCTGTATCCCAACCCACATGCAAAACCTGGAACTGAATTAACTGGATTAGATGAATATTAGCCGAGTATCAAACATGTCCCTGCCATAGTAAATGCCTGTTCAGCAGCTGCGCATGCCGAACAGCAGGAAGCAGAATGTGGACCACAATCAGCCTCCCTCCTTTCTCTAGGCTCTGGCAGCTATGGGCCAGCCTCCCTTCATTCCATGCAAATCTTCAACTTACTACCCTTCCTAACCTACGGAGAGAGAGGAGAAACTTTTATGCTCTTCTCTCCGTGGTGTCATCACTCTCGTTTCCATTTTGTCTTTCTTTCTCTCTGGTTCCCTTCTTTCTGCCTCTGTTTCTCTTATTTTCAGCCATGGATTAAGTGTTTCCGATCCTAATGGTGACCTCCTGTTCACAGTTATATTTTTCAAGAGTTTTCTGAATTACTAATCCTCATCCTCCTTAGGTTATATCTATTTCTTCTTTTCAATAGTTTCTTCTTAGAAATATTAACTGGTATTTTTCTGAACATAGGACATTTCTGTACACACACACACACACACACACACACACAATCTCTCTCTCTCTCTCTCTCTCTCTCTCTCTCTCTCTCTCTCAGATTTATATGTCTCTGTAAAAGACCTTGAATCTTTTTAGGTAAATCCTATTTATATGACTATTTTGTAAATATGTACCTGCATCCATCAAAAATCAAACACAATGAAGTCATTTTGGTACAGGATTTTTTTTTTTATTAAATAACTCAACAGAGCAAAATGCTAGGAGTGACAAATGAGACCCTTTTCTGAAGCACAGAAGACACATGGGTTCGTGATGCTGAATATTTTCGAATGGTCCAAATCTCTGTGTAAACCCGGCATTAGAGTGGCGTGTATGACACTGTAGACTTCAGAATACCTGTAAATCTTCTATATACTTAGAAATTTATTCGGAACAGCCAATGCTAAATTATAAATGCTGAGAACAAATCTCTACCTTTTAAATTTCATTAGAAGTGTTCTGTAGCACAGGAAATAGAAACTGTAATTCACTCTACTTACAAATCAAGTTAATCCTATTAAGTCATCTGTCTCATAAAGTATATTTGCATGTCAATTTAATAAACTGGAATTAGAACATTCTTAAAAATTGATAGGTTTAAGATATTGATTATATATTTTATGATTGCTGATATCTTTAAATTAGATGGAAAAATACTGTTGATTGTATTATGAAAAACAAACAGTATCAGGTACAAATTTTCAAATTTTTCTTTTTATATTCACTGATATCCTCTTTGTATTTTTCCTACATTTCTTTAACTTAGTAATTTTAAAATTAGTAAAAATTTATATATTGTGGCTGTGCATCAATTCAATATACTGTAAATACTGACACTATGAATAAAGCATTGGAAGAAGTATATTGAATAAAATTAGAAAAAAGAAATCATCATTAATATATTGAAAATCACAAAAGAAAATCAACTTCTAATAAAATTTCCTAGTTGTAATTTCTGAGTAGATGAATAAAGTAATTAAAGGGTTTTTAATTATTATTTTGTTATTATTCTTAGCAAGGTGTGATATTTATATTCCAATATAAAGAGATTCTGAACATCAGAAAAGAAATACATGTTATTTTAGTCTTTATTTACACTTTCAGTTTCTCACACCAGAGAAACAATGTGGTATTTAAACATGTGTGTCCGATTTATTTGTCTGAAGAGTATAGTCTCGAGATGTATCCATGTACCTAGGAATATCTCAAGCTTATCACTCTTTATGGCACAGGAGTACTCCATGGTATATAAAAAGGGAAGAACTTGTTCAAATGGGAAGGAGAACGGGGAGGGGGAGGGGGAAGGAACGGAGGGACAAGAGAAATAAGGAACAGAAGAAAAAATGGAAACAAAGCTTTTGTAAATAAGGAGGAAGGAGGGAGTGAAGGGAGGGGAGGAACGGTAAAAAAAAGCAGCAGCAAGGTACATCATGTACAGGTACAAATCCTCTATGATGAATGTTATCACTATGGACATCTAAAATGTACCATTGAAATAAATTTGTTTTAAAAGCTTGGAAAAAAAGAAATACATGATATTTGCCTTCCTTGTATTTTAGTGATGTCCTCTCAGTCTCAGCACAGTCAGATTTGAAATTTTACATGATCGGGCATTCATACTTCACAGTAAAAAGCTAATGAGTTGATGCCACGGAAAACATGTGCTAATATTTGCACTTATTCTGTGCTGAGAAGTAAAATTCTCGGAGTGTCAGCTTAGATGTGAAATAGTGAGGGTCGGGGTACAAATTAATCACAGCTCTGCGCATTTGTTATCTGCTTCACGATCAAGCTTACCAAGTAACTGCCTGGTGTACTTGCCCACCACAGAAAATGACTCTTCTTTCAACGGAGGGGCATGAAAAGATCCATACTTTTCAGTGGATTAGAAAGCAGCCTTTTAAAGTAACGGCATCAAAATGAGATATCTGCTTTCAGTATACACTGAAATTTTCGAGTCCCAGGAGAACTCCTTACCTTTCTTATTTGTGAATTTGGAATCACACCTATATATTTGGAGAAGGCAGAAATAACGGCCAAGAAGCTTCTCATTTCTGTTGATTTGATTTTTGAATTTATATCTATATTCTATTGGGCACAGTCATATGGCGAGTATTGGTCCGTGGGTCGAGACATCTGAATTACAGTCCTTGCTTTGAACTTTGTGGGGTATGTAATTACTCTCTGTTTTTCTATATTTAAATGTTCTTCTTTCTTTAAAGGGTTACTATGACTATTGTATTTCTTGATTTTGGTGCCAGGGATTGAACTCAGGGCCTTGCACTTGCTAGGCAAGTGCTCTACCACTTGAGCTAAATCCTCAACTCCTTGTATTTCTTTTTTAATTTCAGAATTACATAACGCGTATACAACCAA
The DNA here is from genome assembly GCA_004026905.1 of Hystrix cristata. NCBI lineage: Eukaryota > Metazoa > Chordata > Mammalia > Rodentia > Hystricidae > Hystrix > Hystrix cristata. The sequence continues at coordinate 8,045 of PVJO010004801.1, forward strand.
ACTCAGAATTACATAATGCATATACAACCAAACGCATATTTTACTACTTGCAAAGGCTAGTAGTAAAATATATAGAAATTTATGTGCACATTTTTAGAAATTTTCATACACGTATATTTTCAGCACGTAGTGATAAGATTATACTCTTATACTTAATTTCTAATGTTAATTTTAATAAAATATACCTTGACCATTTTTATATCAATGTATTCTTTATAACATCAGTATAATATTTCAAACAATGATCTTTTATAATAAATTAGTTCATTAATGGATTTTTAATAATTTTCAACATTTTGCTTTTACAAATAATATTAAAATATACATATTCATACATTCATCTAGATTAGTATTTAGCGTAAATTACAGTACTGTCATTGTTGGATCAGAGAAAGTGATTATTTTAATTTGCCAAATATTTTTAATGGCTTTACAAATACTGTTTTTAGACCTATGAGACATTCACCAGTAGTATATTAGCATATATCTTTCCTGTACACTGAAAAAAAATTAATGTGTATTTTTTTTCCTGTTTGTTTTTGGTTTTTTGAGACAGGATCTCACTGTATAGTTCAGGCTGGTCTTAATCTCATTACGTAGCCTTGGCTGGCCTTGAATTCATGGCAATCCTCCTGCCTCAGCCTCCCAAGTGCTGAGATTACAGGTGTATGCCACCATGGCTGGCTCCAACATTAATGTTTGACAATTGTAATTTTTGCAGACCTGATATTGTTAATTTGTTTTGTTTTGTTTGTTTTGTTTGAGGATTGAACTCAGGGCCTTGCACTTTGCTTTATCACTGAGCTAACCCCTCAACCCCATGTTAATGTTTTAATTGATATTTCTTTAGTGATAGGTGATGCTGGACATTATTTTCACATATATTCACCATTAAATTTTTTTGTGATTAACTCATTAATTCTTTAGTGGGTAGTTATATATTATAGTTCCATTTTACCACCTACTGTTTTAAAAAATGAATAATACATTATCATTATACAGAATTTGGAAAATATAAACAGGTAGAAGACCAAGTGACCCAAAAAGACAAAGAGGAAAGGAAAATGCTACTATGACAGTAAGTTAAAAAGTGTCCTCTGGATCTGGTCAGTGGCGGAAGTAGCAAGATTTATCTATGTAGGGAGATGTTTAGGGTCTGGAATTTTTTCATCTCTATCCCAAGATGTAATCCATTACCAACCGTTGCCAACTCTTCCTTCTAATGCTATCTCCCTGTTGGTCATTCTTTTATCCACTCTGAAATTCTACTTTGGATGAATCTTTTTCTGGATTAGCCTACATACAATTTTCAAATCATCTGCTCTCCAGATCTCCATTAAAGTATCAAAGCAACAGTTATAATTCTAAAGCCCTTTTGAAGGTTCTTCATATCATTTACCGTCTTTGACAGATAAAATAGATGAACTCCTTTCATGACGCTTGGTGAATGCTCTGAGTTCAGACTTCTTCCACCTACCTGCTAAGAACAAATTCCCTGCTTCTCCCGTCCTTTATAATAATAAAGTTATTTGAGGTGTTGGTAGTCCCCATTAAATTTTACGTTCTCCTACCACCTTATTCTCTATAAACAGTTTTTACTTGACTTATGCCTCGAGAAACTTCTTTCAATGAAATGTGGAACACTGTGAAGGTTGAAGATGTTCTTCCCACTCGAGGTAAGTATGTTGTCTCATCTCACCGGACCCCACGAATACTATTATTCTGGCAGGTATCATGTTAAAACTGAAACTACTGGTGTGCGTGTCGTTTGTTCTATTTGCTGCAAGCTCATTTTCAGTAGCGATTGTGTCTTTTGTTTTCGAAAAACAAATCTCACTTTAGACACTCCAGAGCTGAAACTAAGAGAGAAGTTCACGTGCAAGTAACCGTTAAGGACGGACCCGGCCCGCCCCCTGGAGGCAGAGTGAGGCTGTGGGCGAGCAAGGGAGGCAGGCAGGAGGGTGAGTTCGGTGTAAGATCCCAGGGAAACTCTGAGTGCCAAGTAAGCCTGAGAGCAAATACATTCCAGGCAACAGATCTGTACCTGCCGGTCACAGGTTACTGCAAGCCTCGGGGAGACGCAAACCCCCGGGCACTTGCAGCACTCTGAGCAACAGTCAGGTCTCCCTCGCAGCTGAGCAACAATGCTCCAGAGGAAAACTTCACATAGGCCAGATCAATGATAAACTGTGGGGTTTGGGCTGTTTAAAAGACAACAGGGAGACCTGGGTGTGGCGGTGCATGCCAGTTATCTCAGCACTCTGTAGGCTGAGGCAGGAGGACCGCATGTTGGAGTTCAAAATCAGCTGGATGATGTAGCAAAATCCCATCTCAAGGGAAAAAAAAAGAAAGAAAGAAACCAAAATAAAACCAAAAAGACGATGGGGAGGTATTAAAGACTACTGATGAAGGCAGTGACATCCTCGAAGTGATAAATCAAATAAATTAGGTTGGAAGCATTGTGCAGAATAGATTAATGAAAGGAAATCCATCTAAAAGCAGGGGAATTATCTAAGAGAAAATTGCCTTGGTGATGAGGGCTTATTCTAGCATGGAAGCAGTAGTAATGGAAGACAAGATCTGCTTCGGATTCATATTGCAAATGAAGACTCATCATCCCTGATGAATGACTGTATGTGAGGCAGAGGAAAAGAGACAGTGAAGGATCGCCACTCATCTTCGGAAAGTGCACTCACTATTCTTTCGGTTGGAGGCAGGGGATTACTGTGACCGGAAAAGGGATACAGGTTTCTGGAGTGCTGGCAATGTTTGAATTCATGGTACAAGTGGTAAATCTTTGCTTTTCTTTCCATATGTGTTCTCTTGCCATTTCTCTGCCACCTTTCACTCCATCTTGCCACAGGGACTTTGCACTTGCTGCTTTTCAATCTGACAGTTTTCCTTTCCTCTTCCCCCTCACATCATATATCAGATACCACTTTTCCATGGAACATCAGCCCACCAAATGCAGAGTAACTTCTCTCCAAATGATTTTATTTTCTTCCATCAGAGTACCTTTTAGCTTATAATTTTCAGTGCAATTATTTCGATAATATCTGCTTCCCAATGATGCAAGAGCACTGTGAGGCATACACATTTCACTGCTGAACCTTCAATGTCTAGGACATTGCTAATAACTGCTTGCTAAATTAAAGGTTAAATTAACTTTTAGACAAACCAAAGTTAAAGTGCACATGGGATGCAAAGGTGAACAAGTCCAATCAACAGGAAATGTGAACCAGTTATTATTCAGCTATCTGTCTAGATAAAGGGATGTGGGAAGCATTACAAATAAGCACACATAACTGATAGTACATTTAATTCCTCTGAAAGAGGCCATAAGAAAAAAAAAACTAAAAGAATCAAATATTTCTCAAAAGAAGACATAAATTGGCAGCACATATATGAAAAGGTGTTTCGTATTCCTAATATACAGGAAAAAGTAAATCAACACTGTATTGAGATATCACCTCACACCCACTACTATTCGATGGCTGTTACCAAAAGACAAGAGATGCAAATATTGGCAAGGACATGGAGAAAGGGAAATCATTATACACTATTAAGGGAAATATAGGTTGGTATAGTCATTATGGAAAACAGTAAGGAGGTTCCTCAAAAAATAAAATACAGAAATACCACATGATCTAGAAACCCACTTCTGGCTATGTATCTATAGAAAATTAAACCAGTATCTTAAAAACATATCTGTACCCCTATGTTCATTGTATTATTATTCATGATAGCCAAGATATGGAGACAACCTAAATATCCATCAGTATACAAATGGATAAAGAAAATTCAGCTATGTATGCAATGAAATATAAGCAATTAAAAAGAAGGATCTTGCCATTTATAATATGGATTAACCTGGAAGACATTAATATGTGAGATAAGCATGACACAGAAAAGATAAATACTGTTGATTACTTTCAAGTTAATCTAAAGAAGTCAAATTCACAGAAGTAGAGAATAGAACAGTGATTGCCAGGGCCCTGCAAGTGGGAAATACGGGGAAATACTGGTCAAAGAGAGAAACTTTCAGTTCTAAGATCTATAAGGTCTAGTGATCTAATATTTAACATGGTGATTACAATTAACAATACTGTATTCCATGCTTGAGCTTTGCTAAGAGCATAGATCTTAAGTGTCACTACACACAAAACAGTGGTAATTATGATGTGGTGAGTGTGGTAGTCATTAAACAGTATTAGTACATATTAAATCACCAGGTTGTATGCATTAAATATATACAATTTTTATTTCTCAGTATCCTTGTGAAGCTAGAAAAAAAGGAGAAAAAAATGTATCCCCTACAGTTCAACCTCAACACACCATTCAAGCTGCATTCCACTCTACCCTCTTCTCAAAATCTTCATTCCTGGCACTCTGGCTAACATACCTTATCTGAAGTATTTATTTTCATTTTCCACTGTCCTATTTATTATGATTTATGTTATCCTGGAATGCTTATCCCTTCCCTCTGTGCATCATTGACTAAAACTCATTTCTACCATTCACAGTTTGGATTCTATTATTATTCTTTCCATTGCTTAACTTTTATCCCTTGTATAGTAATATTTTCCATGTAATATTTCCTTTAAAAGGTACGGTTCATCCTTGTCTGTCTCAAAATAAGCTCCTGTCTGTAATTCTGAAAAACAAAAACAATCTAAATCCCAAAACACTAGCTCTTAAAACTAGAATTTTTTTAATAGGCACCAAACTTGACCAGACATGCACTCATTTGGTCACAAAATCTGACCCGGATTCTTGTGGGGACAGATGTAGTGCCATCCAGTACTTGAATTGGGATGACTGAAAGATAGTATATGCCCCGTGTGGTGCATGCCTTTAATCCCAGCACCGAAGGAGGTAGAGATTGAAGGATCACAAATTCAACTCCTACATGGGCAAGAGGGAGACACAAGGTCTCAAAATAAAAAAGAAATTTTAAGGAGGGCTAAAAATATAGCCCAGTAGTAGAGCGCCCCATGCTTGATGCCCATTACTGAAAAAATATATATACATATGCATCGCATTATCATTCTAAACTTAAAAAACATTTATGACTCTAAATTCTGCAACAGATACATTGCCAAACATTTCATAAAACTTACAGATACTTAGTTTTTTGTCTTGTGCTTAGTAATATTTGGCAAACATTCAATATTGCCTAATAGAATGCAAAATGAATAAATGATTGTATGGTTTCATGAAGTTCTGTCAACTTCAAATGACAGATTTAAAATAGTTACCTCTTGTGGGATGCTGGAAGATAGATGAGATACTTATAAATAATAGTGAGAGATTTTGCCTCCAGAAAGTTCCCATATAGTCGCTAATGACAATTCAAACAAAAAGAAAGACAATGACAACCTCATAGAGAATACACACAGCACAAAATAGCAGAAGGGGGAAAAGTTATAATGACATCCGAATAGAGTTCTGTGATATTATTGACTAGATAGTGTTACAGTTTCTGAGGCAAGAAAAATAATCCATGAAAGAGCACAGTTGTCGAAGTCTGATTCACACAATGTGCACAAAATAGAAAGATCGAAAGGCAATTCGGAGGATCTGAACTTTATTAGTTTTCTAGCAAACAGGAGAGAGTCTAGTAGCAGCCTGAAAAGTTAACATAATGTAACATTAGATGAAAAAAAAAAAATTGAAGAGTGAAGAATCCATTTTCTGTTTTCCGCAGATTTATCTTGAAAAATGTGACGTGTCCACAGAGCAGAATGTTTGGGTACACTGAGGTTACCAATGTTGATGTTATTAGAAAGAACAGTTTTTAAACAGCCCACCATTCACAGAATCCACCGCTTCTCTCTTCTATTTTTGAATTTCAAAACAAAATGAAGCAAATCAAAAAACTTCTAGAAAACTAGTAGTTCAGATTTACACCTCACCTGAAATGTTTCTCTGATTGAGTCATAGCTATTTGTCATTTTCCTTTTGTTATATGCCATTTGTCATAGCCTGACGCTATTAGACCTGGGCCTGGTATAAAACTTGAACACCAGTCTAGCTGCACAGCAAACACTCAGATGAAAAGACTCCAGCACAGACGGTGAGGCAGAAGCCAGGGCCAGAGTTGGGGCTCGTGGTTTTATTTCTAAAATGGCATTTCCATTCTTTATGTCATCAGAACTCTCATGAAAGATAAAATTTTCTTTTCATTTAAGTAAATGTATCATATTTCACTTTTAGTATCTCTTAAAATAATCCAACTTTTATTTTTACATTGTTATGTTTATGACTAACCTTCATCTTTTAGATTTTTCCCATATTACCTACAGGTTTTAGTTAGATTGGGGGTTGGGATTTAGCTCAGTTTAGGTCACTTGCCCAGGAAGAGTTTGATCCCCAGAACACAACCCAAAAGAAGTTAGATTTCATCATCTAATGATAGGAGTAAGGAGAATTCATGTAGACATTTAAGAGTTATTAAAATTTATGTCTTTTACAATCACTCCAAATCATTTGAATTTTTCTCCATTAATTGTGTTTTGACTTTTTTTTTGCACTGGGGATCGAACTCAGGGCCTTGTACTAGCAAGGCAAGCACTCTAACCACTGAGCTAAATCCCCTGCCCCTATTAGTTGTGTTTTGAAAGCATCTAAATATGTACTATTATATAATGTCTAGAAAGTTTTTGCTATTTTTGAAAGTTGGCTGAACTTATTAGTCAGCTCAGTTAAATGAATCAAAACAATGAAAAAATTCATAAGTGGATGAAAATTAGTTTATTTGAAAGAATACGTACATGAAAAAAAAATTCAATGTCTTTAACCATTAAGGAAATGCAAATCAAAAGTACATTGAGATACCATCTCCTCCCAGTCACACTATCACCAAATACAGAAAAAACAATAAATTTTGGCAGGGATGTGGGGGAAAGGAAATTTTCTGCACTACTAGTAGATGTGTAAATTAGTACATCCACAATGGAAATAAGAACAGAGGTTTCACAGAAAAACAAAAATAGTACTATCATTTGATCCAGTTATTCCACTTCGTGGTAGATAACAGAAAGAATTAAAATCAGCATGCTACAGGGATATCTGCATACTCATATTTATTGTGGCAAAATTCACAATAACCAGGACATGCAATCAGCCTACATACCCATCAACAGACAAATGGATTAAAAAATGCCGTGTATATACACAAGCAATTGTTACTCAATCATAAGGAAGAACGCAATTCTGTCATTTGTAAGGAAATGGAAAGATCTGGAGACTGTCATGTTGAACACAATAAGCCAGACTCAGAAAGACAAATATCACATATTTTCCCTAATATATGGAATCTAAAATGATGACAAGAAAGTAGAAAGGAAACTATTATAAGACAATAGGAAGGCAATAAGTGACATCGACTTCATTGAATTAAGAAATGACTAAGCAGAATAATAGAGTACACTCCTCGGTGTGTCTGGGTAAATGTGGAGGCTTGACTTGGGCACTATCTGTGGTTCCTTGACACCTTCTCTTTGGCCTTTCCTCCTTGGCCCTGTACCTCTGTTCTGCAGCCGAGCCACCACGACTGAGCTTTGTTTGGCCACACTCCTCAGTCATGAGGTTTCTGCCTAGTTCATGTACTGACTGTCCTGAGACTGTTGGCTAATTTCAACCTTTCCTCCTTTAAACTGTAGGTGTTCCGTATTGTATATCAGCAACGGGAAAGTTGAATATAGAAAACTGATAGCAGAGAAGTAGGATCATTGTGACTTTTGGAGCCTGCACGGGGCAGAAGTTTGGAAAGGTCCTGTAGATGCCATCTAGAGCAGCCTTCGAGATCAAATGCTGCAAGGAATGTGGACAGTGAAAACCAGGCTCGGAAGACTTCAGCTGGGAACAAGGACTCTGTCGCCACAGCTTTCTGCAATGAGGTTTCTGCCTCAGAGCCTGTAAACCATGTACTGAAGTCCCTGAAATCATGAGCTAAATAAAATGTTTTCTCCTCTAAATTGTGGGGGTTTTAGGTTTTATGTCTCAGGTTTGGGAAAGTTAATACAGGGTATAAGCTTGAATAATAAGAGATTAGACTTGAGCAAAATATACACATGTAACACTAGAGAGGGTGAGGTGAGGGTAGTGATGAAGGGTGAAAAAATAAAAATTTGTGAGAAGTGTGCTTATAAACGAATGGGTGTTTTAAGAATTTAAATCTAAACAACAGGAAATCTGTCTCCCTGCATGTAGCTTAACGTACTTGTTTCTCTACCTTACACCACGATCCAGTCCCTCATCTAGATTCTTTTTCGTCAAACTGTATCATTACCTACTAACAAGAATCCAGTCTGTAAATACCTGAACTTTGTTGGTTAACCATTTAAATAACTTTTAATTTACCAACTTTTTCAGTTTCATTTTTGCTAATTCTCTGCAAAGTCGACCCGACTTTTCTTAGAATATCTCTTGTAGCTGCCTGGCTTTTCTCCCAGTCATCTGAGTCCTACATCTGTCCCCACCCAGCTCTGCATCCAGTACTGTTTTCTTAACAACAAATTCCATCCTGTTGCTCCTGAACTTCAGACTCCTCAATGATTTCGAATGCCTTTAGTGTAATGCCGCATATCATAGATGGCTTAGTCCATTTCAGTAGCCTCATTTCCCCCTTCCCAATGTACATTTCATTTAATATAAGTTATACTTCAAATTTCTTGATGTCAGGGACACTGTCTTTTTCAAAGGCACAATTCTGGAGTCTAACTTGGTGTTTACTATTTAGTAGTTCTTCAAAGACAATTGTTTTTAATCTTAGGTTGATCAATGTAATAAGTAAGTATGATATCTTTAGCATCTAGAGTTTACCTTTTTCATCTTAGTTTTTATGAAAATTTTGGTTATAGTAAGAAGTATATGAAACTATTATCCTCTGGAGATTGAAGTAGCTGCTAATGGAAACAGATGGTCAGTTGTCAGGTCTGATTTTACTCAAAGCAAGCTGGCAAATAGGAATACTTCCTAATGAAGGCTGACTACAAACTTTTTCTTGATAATCAAGAAGTTGTAATCAACTCAATTCTGAAATCAGTACTCCAAAAGTTATGGGAAGCGAATGGAAACTAATTTACTGCTCCGTTGTGCTCTATGTGGTCCGTTAATAACAAATTACCACAAAGAGGGTGTCTTAAAACAGCAGACATTTATTCTCTTACAATCTGGAGTCTAGAAATCTGAATTGAAATTGTCAACAGGGTTGGCCCCTTCTGAGGTCCTACAGGAGGATCTTGTCCATGCTCTTCCCTAGTTTTGGGGTAGCTGTCAGAAGTCTTTGTTCTTCTGGGCCATGACAATATAAGTAAAATTCCCGGCTCTGTCTACACCTGGTAAGTCTCTCTAGGTGTGCACATCTGTCACCGGGGGGGGCCCTAATCTCAGATGGGTGTAAGGACACCAGCCTCTGAGATTGGCCTGACCTAATCTAGTGTGAATTCATGCTAACCTGAGTACATTTGAAAATACTTTATTTTAAAAAGATCACATTTACAGTTTTCAAGTAGAGGTAAATTTTGGACAGACACAAATAGAAAGTGAAAACAGTTATGAGCCTAAAACAATTTCAGGCGGGGCATGGTGGTACCTGCCTACGATCCCAACACTCAGGAGGCCAAGGCAAGAAGGTCTCTGCGCCTTCAAGTCCAGTCCAAACTACACAGTGAGACCCATCTCAAAAACAAACCAACCAACAGAAAATTAAGAAAAAAATATTTTACAAATCTATCATGAGTATTTATGTTCAATAATTCCTCCTTGTCAAACTTCTTTAATATGAAAGTGACATAATCCAAAACTGTCATAAACATTTATCAGCTATTTAAATACAGGATCTTAAATCAGAGACTGACAGGAATAGTTTCCCACATTAGTAATATAAAAATGATCAAATGCAATTTAGGTTTTTGTCTCCCTATGTATGATCGTCCTGTATCAGCAATAGGTAGTTTCCCTTGTATCCCTCAGCAGTAGTAACATATACTAATAAAATATGCCTTATCAAATTGAAATGCCTTATTTTCTATTCAGAAGAACCAATCAATTTATGAACAAAGATTTTTATCTGGCAACTCACCCAAACCATTTTATTGTCTCATCGAGAGGAGAACACCGAAATATTGAGTTAAAAGAGAAGATGATGACTATATTTCAACAATCTTTATGTCTTTATACGTTATTAGAAACTGCAATGCTTTCCTATGATAAAACACTTAAAAATTTAAAGACCTGCAATCACAATACTGAGATACCAGTTTGATTTTTTGGAAGGCAAAAATTAGACAAATCACAATCCTGGAATAGTTCACAATGAAGGACAACAAAAGTAACGCTACTGAAGTGACTCATTCAACAGGTATCTATTTGGTACACAGAGGTACAGACGCCTGTGCAGGAGGTGCTGCGGGAAATAAAGAAAGCAGAGCCCTGCCATGGCGGGGCCCAGGTCGTGTGGGCGAATGCTGGCTATTCTCCATTTGTTCCTCTCAGTCCATGTCCCACTGCTCTGCTGTTCTCTATGTCCTGGCCACTGGCCTCTAAGTGCCTCTACTGTCTGTTCTCTGGCTTCTGTTGGTTTGACCAGTGAAGATCAAATTCAGAGATGAGAGGTCAGTGGAGAAAGCGATCTGACTGTTATTTCTAAGGATCCTTATTTGCACATCTTGGAAGTTCCCAGTTTCCTCTACTTAAGGCCACAGGAGTGACAGATTGTCTTAGATTCGAGCTTTGGCTTCTTACACTTGCTCCTCCAGTCAATAGAATAGTGTTAGCCCACCTACCTTTCATATTGCTTGTGGAGTTATTGGAACCTGCTGAGATATTTTTATAACTCATTATTTTGTTAAACTTTATTCAACATTGTATGTGCCACCGATTTCCCAGAAAACCCTACATGATGCATAGAATTAGAGAGGAAATATAAATACATAAGTATTTGAGAAAAGGCATTTTAGAAGATGGTGTCAACAAGCCACCCATGTTTCCTTGGTTTCACTGTTCTACCTTGTGACTTCTCTCAACAAATCCTCAAATGAGCACTGTCTTTGGCTGCTAATGTCTGGTAGGATCAAGGATGGTGAAGATAGTGCATTCTTTTCATTCCCCTTTGAAAGAACTGTTCAGCCAATGACAGATGCAAGGACAATGATCTAATTCTCAGCTACCTGGTGTCTTTGTTGGAATTACTTTGAGTCTTAATTCATACTGTCTTTCAGAGTCTGCTAGGAGGTTTGAGTTTATTGGCTTCCTTTCTTTTCCTCCCTCCCTTTCTCAGACCAGTGCTGATGATTCCTAGGATTACCCCAACACACACACACACACACACACACACACACATGCACACACACACTGTCTTAAATCATATCCTTGTGCAAGTAGATCTCCGGAAGAGTCTGAGGAATGGCAAGATATTCTTTTATTTAGCCCTTTATGGGCCCACCCTGGGCATTTTGTGGATAGAGATTTAAAAGGTTGTGAGAGCAGAAACAATGAGACTCATCAGGGTGGTCAGTCAGAGGACCACAATGCACGCAACTACATTAACCCAGTAGGAGATGATTTGGTTTACTTTGCAATGGTGCAACGATCAAACTGTTATTATTCTTGATCAATATCTATCCAAAGATATCACATACCAGGTTGTATGCTAAAATATGTGAGGGCAGTTACTGCGATAATTTTCCCTTTAGAGGTGAGAAAATTGAGATTAGGAGAATAATACATGTAAATTCTCAGGCGGGGCTCCTGCTCGCCCCAGCTCTAGCCTTTCCCACTGCATGACATCTGCCGGGGAACTTCTCGGATATCAGGCTGAACAGAAAAGTAACAACAGAGACAGCCTGCTGCGAAATGACACGGAGATACACACAAAGAAGTGGAAATAATGAGGAAGACAACACTTTCAAGAACGTTGGCAGCACAAGAAAATTGATACGGAGTAATAACCATAAAGTAGATTTGTTTTGTTTTGTTTTAGTTTCCTCTTTAACCTGGGAGAAACATTTGCTTTTACATGTTTTGCAAGAAAAACCTTTGGAGAAAATACTTGATGTTACATGAGTGAAAGGGAATAATTGATCAAGAATGGCTGGTAGCAAAAAGAAGTTAAAACATACAAGAGATTTATTTTAAATCATAAATAACTTACAATTACCTGCAAATACATGCTCATTTTAAAACATTCAAAGAACAGCACTGCATAAATGAATAAGTCCATTGCCACATTGCCTTATTCTCTACATCTGCATATTTCCCTACTGTGTGTGTGTGTGTATGTGTGTGTGTGTGTGTGTGTGTGTGTGTGTCTCAGGAAAGTGAACTTAGGACCTTTGCACGGCCCTACTTCCTCAGTCATTTTTTTGCATTTTTACATGGGGTCTTAAATCGCTAAATTGCCTGGGCTGGGCTCCAATTCGTGATGAAGAGTGCTGGGATTACAGGTGTGCTCCATAACACCCGCTCACCATTATCGTTAAAGTTAACACTGTAGTGTTGAGATTTCCAAATAAGAATTTATAAAAACATTCATAAATTCCTGCAAATTCCACTTCTTCAAATCTATTTTTCCCAGCAAACCCTACTATTCAAGAATGAATTTTACTGTAATGTGTTTTTTCAAGACTCTCTGCCTAGTTTCTGAGGTTCTTACTGATTTGCAATTGATGTTTTGGTACCAGATAATCATAACATAAGTATTAAAACATTGAATTTTAGCTAAAATTGGTAGCTTGCCTAAGACACACGGAAGCATTTTTGTGTTAAGTGGCATTCCCATTGGCAGGGCGTATGTTCTACTAGATTACTGGGGACAGACATTCCTCAGGGTAGAATCCTACGGTGGGTGAGCAGAATTTCTTAATAAAAATACATTTATAAGATGTCACATGGAAAACCAACCTGTGTTTACAGCACCGACTTTAATATGGAAAGAATTTTAGATCCCTGAATGATCAGCATGGCTGCCTAATGCATAAACAATATGTCAATTGAAGACTTAGAGACACTAAAGAAAGAAAATTCAAGATGTAAATGTAATCAATGAAAACAACTCATATTGAAAACAAAGTATTACAAGTGAATTTACTATAAAGATCAATTTTAAAAACCCTCAAATCCACAGAATTCCCACATTTACACTTCTACAAGTTTTTCTAAATTTTAAAGCTGATCCACCTCATGTGAATATTTGGAGGCATCAAAGGAATAACTGGGACACGCCCAGCATGTTTTCAGTTATTCAGTGTACTGTCACAGATTAAGGAAAATAATGATAAGCTGAAGTGACAAGAGTTCCAAGAAAGAAGTTGTTAAGAATAACAAATTCAATTATTTACTGATGAGACTAATGAATTTAATTATTTATTATCTTATTTTAGTGACAAGGAGCGATATGTCACTAAAGTCAAGTGTTTTACAAATTTTAAAGTCAGGTAGCGGACTGGCCAAGAGGATAATCTGAATTTTTAAATTCAAATCAAGGTTTATTGGATTTTTTTCCCTCACTAGAGAGTTTATTTCAAGGGCATTTGTTTAATCCTCTGTAATTCTATTCTGAAGTAGTCCACTTAGCAGGAAAGTAAATTATACTCATCATGGCTTTAAAATAAAATACAGGAGTCACATCTTTGACACTTTATTCAGCATGATTTGAAACTCCACGCCAATTTTCAAACATAACTTAATAGACAATTGAAAATTATCAAGGACTTCAGCAGGAATATACAAATAGGACTTTGTGTTGAATAAATGAAAGTCAATATGAATAATAAAAACACCACTTACTCTGATGAATAGATTCATTGTTGGTAAGGAAGAAATTATTGAAGATACTTGTAGAAGAGGCCTATAAATATCTGAATTTGCTATAAAACTCTACAGCAGGCTGGGGATTTAGCTCAATGGCTAGAGTGCTTGCCTTGCAAGAGCAAGGCCTGAGTCAATCCCCAGTACCAAAAAAAAAAAAACAAAAAAAAAAAAACAAAAAAAAAAACACCCAAAAAACTCTACAGCAGCTAAAGAAAAACTGATGCATTAAATCATACGTGTATCACATGTTTACATGTATCCCAAAGCCAGTGCCAGAATTATAGAAATAAACATTCACGGTCCATTATTTTCTGTTTAATGTAGGAATATACATAGTCTGCTTTGGATTAGATAATAGATGAGTGCATTCTCTAGATATTACCACAATATATGAACAGCACTCGCCAAAAGCTCCATCTGTAAAAACAACTATAAAACACAAAGGCAGAGGGAAGCCCACTGTCTATTCCAAGTTCTATCTGGTGATTTTATATACTCTTTGCTTCTCTTGACTAGTGCTCAGAGAAGTTACTCTTAACAGAGAGACTGCCAAGTAGGGGTTTAGGGAAAGTTATATCAAACCAGCAACTCAGAGCTACTGTCTCACCTGAGTTATCAAAAAATCGCAGGTGCTCATGTGTGATCCCTTTATCCAAGAACACTTAGGACACATTAGCATGATTTTAGCAGGGATTGATATTTTTAATCTATATAAACTAGTTAGCAAAACAGTAAAGATCTGTTTTATCAGATATATCAGGGACTTACTACAAATTCTCTAACTTTTCTACCCAGTCTAGAAATGACAACAAAAATCAACTTTAACTAAAGTAAAATGAATTTCATTAGAAATTGAAGGGATAAACAAAACAAAATAGGGCAAAAATATTCAAATATTTCTAATAATTGAATTAAGAAATATTTTCTTGATGGTGGAAGTGAAAGATGGCTATCCAAATAATTAAATTTACTGTAAGAGAGGCATTAATTTGGATAGTCCATAGAAGCATACAATAAGCTTAATATCGCCAACTGTTAGATTTCATATACTTTTATGATATTAAATTCATGTTATAGATTCCCACATTTGAATAAGATTTGCACATTTGATTTCAGTAAAATATAAATAATTATTTCCTCCTGGAAAAATACGTGACATTACATGTTTTCTATCTTACTAGAGTCTGAAATAATATCTTGGCCCATACAGACACATTCAATAAATATTTGTTCGATGAATAAAAAACAACCCATCGTTTGCTCTACTTAAATTTCAGTGCAGTAGAAGTGCTTAGAAGACTTAATGTTCATTATTCTAAATGTAAGATATTATGTAGTGCATATGGTTATATTGTCTCTTCACAATGTTTGGTTATGATTTCTATGATGGAATCAAAAAATTTTTGCATTAACCTTTAAACTTGTGAATACTATATTATAATGGTGTTTTAAATTAAGAGTTCCTAAGCTGCTTGAATTTGACCTGAGGTTCAAATATGTTGTGCAAATTTTATGGTACAGAGTATAGAGTTCAATCAAAATGCCTGTGATACTACTGGCTGGTGAGGAGAAATTTTCTAGTACCTCCCAACCGAAGATGCTACATTTTTACTGTGCCTATACATACAGGTTAGATAGGATTCCTTGTTTTAAATATGTATGAAATCTCATCACTCAATTCTATGAAAGGGAGCATTCAAATCTGAGCATCTTGATTGCCTCAATAGATGCAGAAATGCCCTTGACAAAATTTGACATCAGCAGATCTCAGCGATTTGAAAAGATAAGGTTTTTTTCAACTAGACAAACCTACTAAGTTACGAAAGAGTAGTGAATACTTCTCCACTAGGATCAGGAACAAACTAAGGATGTCAGTTCTTATCAGTTCTTTTTCACATTATACCAAAGCCTTAGTGAGAACAATCAGGTAAGAAGAAAAAACAAAGCCATAGAGACTGGACAAAACAAAAACTCTTCACTCACAGATGTTAAGTGTATCTGTTGGAAAGAGCTCCAAAATTCAAGAAACTATTAAGTATACAGCTTACAAAGTACATGCAAAATTTCTATGTTGGAAATTAAAAAACACTGATGAGAAAAATTTACATAGCGATAAAGCAACAGAGAGATATATTGTGTTTACAGGTTGAAAAACTATTATGAAATTGTCACGTCCCCCAGTTTGATCTGTAGATTTAATGGAATCTTCACCAAAATTCTAGCAGATATTTTCTTGTAGAAATACATAAGCTAATCCTAAAAACCATGGAAATAAAAAAAAACCCTGAAAAGAATGAAAAGATTGAAAAAACAGTAACAGGTGGAAGACTGACACTGTTTGATTTAAAGACCTTCTATAAGCTAGATACAGAGTATACAGATAGGTTAGTGTGTTACAGATAGGATGACAATGAGGTAAAAAGAGATACAGGTCAGGAGAACAGAACACTGTCCAAACATCACACGTACATATCAACTAATCATCAATAATGATTGATATTTTTCAAACAAATAATTTTGGAATAATTGAGGAGTCATATGCACACATGAGACTTGACCCAGGCCCCTTTTATGCAAATATTAAGTTTTATCACAGGATTAAATGAATCATGAAACTCTAGAACTTGTAGAAGAAATTTCATGAGAGGATCTGTATGAGCATAGGAAATTTCTTTTAGATAAGGAAAATACAAATAATCAAAATTAAAAATAGAAAAATTTGAATTCAAGAATATCAAGAATCTTTGATCTTCAAAAATTAGCATTAAGAAAATTTAACAATAACCCATAGAATAAGAGGAAATATTTTCAAATTACAAATCTAATGAGGGACTTGTATCCAGAGTATGATATTAAGAATTCTCAAAAATCATTAAGAAGCTACATAATTCAGTACAAAAATAAAATAGGTAAAATATTTTGAAGACCCACCAGAAAAAAAGACAACAAATGAAAAGACAATCAGCATCATTAATTATCAAGGGAATACAAATTAAAACCTCAGTGTGCTACTATTACTTATATAGTAAAATGCATGAAATAATATAAAAATACGGTAACAAAACTATATTCTAGCAAGACAGAGGAATAGCCAATCTTTCCTACATTTCTCATGGAAATGTAAACCATTAGAGTCTCTTGGGAAAACATACTAGAGGTTTATCTTATAAATTCACACATGTTCTTACCATATAACCAAGCCATTCTACTCTTGGAATTTTCTGAGGAAAATGAAAATATATGTCCACATAAAATGTGTACATGACTATTTATAGTAGTTCTACATGGAACAGCTTCAAGCTGAAAACAACTATAGTGTCCATTACATAATGAATGAACACCCCACTGTGGTATATCTATACAATAAAACACAATTTCAAAAGAAAAACGTGGATTATTATTACATGTAAAAACAAGAATTAAAATAAAAAAAAAAAACATTACACCAAGGGAAAGAAACAAAAAAGTCAAATTTGAAAAGCTTAATGTATGAGCCATTTGTATAAAATTCTGGAAAACACAAGACCGTAAGAAAAGAAAGGAAGATTTGCCAGGAGCTGGGCCTTGGGAGGGGACTGGCTCCAAGGAGTTCATCATGTGTGAGCAAGTTTTAAATTTTGATTGTAGTGGCGATATAATTATTGGTTTTTTGTCAAAACTCACATAAATATATAGATAAGTCAGGGACTGTCACCTTATGAAATTTTAACACAATAAAGCTGAATAAAAAAGAGATTCCCAAGCATATATTTGTGTAGACCTATTTTTGAGTCTCATAATTATATTCACATTCAGCACACTTTGCCTTTTGGGGTTCCACTTGGCACACACTCTCGCCTCTCTCCATTTCTGCAGAATATTCATTTTCATTTCTTTTCTGTGAACTTGACACTGTTTATAATTTTTATATTTATCTAGCATCTTAATTGTAGCAGAGAGCATTTTGTGTTAGCTCTATTAGCATTGCTTCATAAATAGATGTTCTATTTCATAGTGTGTGTTATGGCTATACACAAAAATATTATGATACCTTATACCTATATATTAATTCTCATGAAAAAACACTAAGTAATATTGGATAGGAAGTAGAAAGTGGAGATCTTCTCTCTTTGCCTCAAGCTTTAACTGAGGGCAATTGCTGTTAAATGATGAATTAATATTTGTGTTTCCCAAACTTCTTTATAAATAGGATAATTATATATGTATTATTAGGCAACATGTATTTTTCACATAACACTTTTTCCTGGAGAAGTTTATGTGTCAGCTTACAAAGATAGATATTAGTCTGTAACTGTGACATATAACAAAATAAATATCCTGTAATTTTAGTTCTTTCTCTCCCGTGGAGCACTTAGGTGTTTTCTGATTTTGAGTTTCCTTTGCAATAATAAGGTGGATTCTACTAGCTATTGATTCTACAGGTAGTGTAGCGTGTATAAATATAATATCTTGGGCTCGCCTCTGGTCCAAATCTATAGCCGACTATATTCTACTTGCTGTGTCTTTGTAGAAGTGCATATTAGAAAGCAACAAGTGCACTTTGCATAAACCACAGATGAGATTATCTTAAAACTTCACTCTACTTTTTCTGGATAATCTTCCTCAGCATTGGAACAAATTATCCACAGGCTTTTGATTTTGTGAGCATTCTCCTCCTTCCTCTGCCCCTAAATTTCCATTGTTTCTCATTCACAAGTTTAGTTTCAAAATTGTGGAAGTGTCTTTGTGCAGTTTTCTTATTCTCACCGTGTTGAGCCAGTCCTATAATGAAGTATTTTCCTTAATATCCGTAACAACGAAAGTCTTAATATGGACAAATGTCTTCTACATCATTACGTTACTCAAGTTTGGCAAGCCGGAACATCAGCACACCTACCCGGTGTAGAAGTGCCAGCACTGACAATTGAATGTTAGTCAGTCTTAAAAGTACAAAATCCTCTGATCGGGCCAGACTGTAACTTCAGCCTCCTGCCCTGGAGTGCAGGCTGCATCTTTGCTTCCTTTCTCTTCTGTTTAGTCTTTGTTTCTTTCTTCTATATCTTTCTTTTCAGGAAACAAGCAACAGTCAAAAATTCCTCTCCTTGCTCTACCCAGAATACTGACACTCGCCTCAGCTCTCCTGTCTCACCACACCTTCAACGATCACTGTTGCATAAGTGCAGAAAGAGTGTTTCCACCTCGAGGCATCACACAGTGCTCCCAAGGAGAGACTTACGGTTTACGGTGCTGATAATGGCTTGCTATGAAAAAATGGAAGTCAGCTGAATCTGGAAAAAACAAACCCCCGGGAACCACCTTATGGCCGATATTAGAAGCCATTGGCCTAATGTGGGGGGCTCCACCACTTACAGAAAATGCAAGTTACTATGGCCCCAAAACACAAGGAAAGCAGAAATAATAAAATCGTCACTTTATATTTACATTATACAATTCCTAGCTTTCACTTCTGAAATGTTATTTTCTTTGTCATCGGCAGCAGTGAAAAATCACGCTGCATTCAAACATGTTTTGAAGAGCTAAGAGCCTGAACGCTTTGAGGTATCTGGTAACAGAAGTAATAAAGGAAATTTTGGATCTGAAAATAATGTCAGCTGTCTATTGATCTTGAGACACGGTGGTGAACAGGAAAAAAAAGGAAGAGAGTAATATTAAGGAACAGGCGGAGACGTGACATGGAACTTCTGACATGTCCCCATTCTTTCCTAAGCATTTCTTTTCTTTTTGACACACAAAAAAACTTCCACCTTCATCTTAGGTCTTCTTTGCCCCAGACCTGGAACCAGGTATTTTACCAAGATCTTTATATTGTAGTATGTTCTTTTGAAAACCATCTGGGCACCAGGTGCACTTATGCTTACTGCTATATTAATGTTTCTCTTGGTGGATGAAGTTGGGGATTCATACACAGTATGTATTTGATCCCAGGTCTCTACTTCACTCTCAAGGGGAGAGAAAAGATGATGGGGGGATCATATAGACAGAGATGGGAGAGTGAGAGGGAGGGAGGGGGGGAGACAACGAAAGAGAGACGATAAGAATATGAATCTTTCACTATCACAGTATGATTTCTGGATGCAGTGAGTAGAAGAAAATCTTGGCTGCATTTGACTTGTGGTCCCTGACCATAAACTGTTCGTTTATGTCTTTACGCATAATTTCTGTTCAGATGCTTGCCTTCAACTGGCCTTCAATGTGATGAAGAAGAATTTTTAATTCATCTGCACCTATTTGCATTTCAATGTCTCCTGTATTTTACTGGATTCTAGAAGTTCCCTGCCTAGCACAAGGCAGACTTTGTACTTCCTAAGCTTTGGGAGTAAAACTTTAAGGTAGGATCAAAGGGATAATGTTAGAGTAACTGGTTTAGAAATGCCCAGACTGCCCGAGAGAAAAATGGACACTGACACAGATTATCATGCTTACAGATCATGGTGATAAATGAGATTCCACAAACAGCCTGGAGAATAGACTGTCCTGCGCGCAATGCATTTGCCATCTCAAGATACCAGGTCCCCATCGGATTTAAATCAGAAAAAATTTTACTTTAGTAATTTGATTCTTTTCACTTTATCTTTAGAAAGCACAGAAAATGGGAGAAATGCAGCTGACCTGAAATGGAACAAAGGTAGACATTATTTTTTTATGATCTTTATAATATAGTCTATTCTTTAATGAACAATCTTATGAGAGGAAAGAAGTTTATACTGCAATATAAGGAATCTAATATTCATCATAACACTTAATGGGTGATATGTTCTGTCAAGATTATTTCTAATACATTTTGGAGATAATTCCAGTCAGGTGTCATGATTCTGAGGCTGCCATTAGTCCATTGTAATTTCTGGGCCTTTAACCAAAAATGTTTTACTCCACATATTAAGGCAAAGTATGTAAAAGATAATGGGCCATCGTGCAAGATACGTGCAGATTGTAGCTTGACACTATGACCATCTCTCTGTCTATTAATATATAGAATTTATGTGGCATACACAGACAGAAAAGTATCATAATTATTACAAAATGATTTTATAGAAAATCATATGTGAATCTAATAAAAGACTAACATAAAATTATGTCAAAATAGAAAGCTATATCTTTCACAAGTCATTTGTGTCTAGAAACTGCTGGGATATTTTTTTCCACAGATGCTTTCCTTTTTGACTCCTCTTCCAATTAAGTTGACAAGCAGTTCGCTCTGTGTTTTTTTCTCTAGGCATGCACCCAAGTGGGTGATGCTAGTCCTGAGGGACAAATACCTCACAGATATTCGTGACTCGTCTTTTATACATATTTTAACCACTGGGGACAGTAATTCCTAGACAGACTTAAACTACAAAAAGAAGCAATAAATTATAGGCTTTTATAGAGATTAGAGAGAGACTAAAGGGATTTGAGAAAGGCAGAGGGTGAGCTGAAATGGGGAGCTGACTTGCTGAGGAAGAAGCAGCCCTAGAAGATGGATATAGACTCCAGGGACTGCAGCCAGGTGAGGCGAGTGGTCCTCTCAGAGAACCACCGTGTGAATCACAGTGTCCCACTCTGCTCCCGGGATCTCCATCAGGCAAGGAGCTGGAATTCTTCCCAGGCAATTCATGTGCACTAACCAACAGGATTCTTTGGCTTGGCCCTCGTCTCAATGAGTCTGAGGGTTTATCTCCTAGCACTGTAGAGTTCATTGGTAAAACAAACAAACAAAAAAAAAACACAAAACAAAAAAAAAACAGTTTGGACACTTAGTGATATGAAGAGAGCTAAATTTACCAAATTTAGAAATTCTTCAGTGAATGTTTCTTTATATATCATTATGAAATGTTTTTTCTCTCCCTTTTTCAGGGAAATCCAATTGCTCATAATACATGCCAATTAGAGTTGTGCCACTGATGTTCTGTTCTTTTTTCTTTTTATCATTTATTTCAGGTAATTTCTACTACTATGTAATGGGGTCCATTGATCCATCTTGCTTTTTTTTTTTTTTTAATTTGGGACTTCACAATATCTTCCATGTCTCTCCTTTGTGCTTCCTTCTACCTGCCTAAACATAGATGTCTAACTGTTCTAATGTCATTCTCTATTATTCTATCAATAATGCCATTCCAGATCTGTTTCTAGTGAATGATTTTTCTCTTCTTCATGGGTCTTATTTTCTGGCATCTTTGCATACCTGGTGTATTTTTACTGGACACTAGACAGAATGAGTTTGACCTTATTTTGGGGTGAATATTTTTGCACTCTTCTAAATGCTTTTGAATCTCATTCTGGTATACAATTAAGTCATGTAGGATTGATTTCCTCCTTTTAAAGTTTTCTTGGGAGAGACTGGAGCAAGGTGTAGTGTAGGCAGAATTTTTCCACACCAGTGAGACAGTATCCTTCTGATTCTTCTAGCTCATCCAAGGGTTTTCTGCTCTGGCTAGTGGAAACCTAGCTATTTATCATCCTACGTGAGTTCTGGAAGCTTTTCTGCCGTCCTTTTTTGAGGGACTCTTGCCTTGGTCTTAGTCTGCTCACGTTCGTGTGATCAGTGCCAGTCAGTGGAAGATTCAAGCAGAGGCCACTGTGAAGCTCTGAAGCTCTTTCTGGGTATAATTTTGCCTTCTCTGTTATGCTATGTGAATTCTCATGGCCTTGGCCTTTCCAAATTCTCCCCTGTCATGGAAATCTAAATTTAACACTCAGTTAAATTTAATGATCACATTTCTGTTTTAGAAAAAAGTCATTTTGAGTGAAATCTAGAAAATGAATCAGAAGGTATAGGACTATACAGAGATGTAATATTGCATAGTAAGAATTGAGGATCTTAACCAAACAGTGCAATGAGGTTAGAAAAGAACACACAGATTCAAGAGCTATTTAGGAGGGAAAATGAAGAAAACTTAGCTATCAGTTAATCATGGGTCTGAGAAGCAAAAACCCACAAAACCCTGAGACTGACTCTTAGGCTCCTGGCCTAGATGACTGGGGGAAAGTTGCACTTTCAGCAATATAAAAAAGGAAGTGTGAAACAGCTGGCTATACAGGTATCACTCGGTAAAATGCTAGAGCTGCCAGAGCCAAGACACTCGGTTGTTTTAACAGGAGACTCACTCAGTGGTATTTAAGGATATGTTTGTTTGTTCTTAGAATATCGGGAACTTTCTAATAAGAAAATAGATGCTTTTCTGTAGAACATGAGTGCAGTCAGAATAATTCAAAAGAAGATTTGGACTAACATAGGTCCTGCTATACTTCAGATCTTGAATGTCTCCCAAAGGCTGACATGTTCAAAGTTTGGTCCCAGCCAAAGGCACTATTGGAACCTCATGAGGTAGGTCCTGATGGAAGGAAGCAAGGTCACTGGGGATGTGCATTTGCTGGTGCTACTGGGACAGTGGCCTCCTCTCTTTCTCATCCTTCCCACCATGAAGTAAGGATGCTCCACACACTCCACAGCAATGGGCCAACCGACCAAGGACTGAGCCCCTTAAAATCCTGAACCAAAACAAATCTTTCATCTTCATTTAAAAAAAGAAAAGAAAACACAGGGAAGGGAGGGAGACATTGATCAGGAAAGAAGAATGAGTTGTTGAATTTTCCACATGCTAAGTTTCAGATGGATGTGAGGTATCTAAGAGAATGTAATATTTTGGCTTACTTCAATGTACCATTCATTAAGTAGCTGTGATATAGCAGGTCCTTTGCTAGGATTAGAAAGAAAACAGTGAATAATTGCAGTATATTTCATTGGTGGAACACGAGAGAGCTGGATGCATATATAATTTTGATCTATAGAAATGTCTTAACTAACAGATTATAAAACTTGAAAATTCTGGACAAGAGTTCTAAGTGTACAGGTTAGGGTCAGTAAAATAAAGGTTTGTGTCGCTTCCTCCAAAAATAAGCTTGCCAGTCATTTTTGGAGACTTTTGAACCCTCCACTTAATATAACATTCAGGCCGGCTCTGACTCTCGTCCAAACTAATTTTCTCCTTCTGCTTCAAAGTAGAAGATTAGAAGCAGGGAGGGAACTGCTGAAGGCAGTTATATTTTCAGGAGTGCGAAGCGATCACTGACAGCTTGACAAGAAGAACAGGAAAACAAAATATAGAAAGCCCAGAAGTCTAGGTCCTAGATCTATCACAAGCTCTGCATTTTCCTGCGTCTCACAACTCAAGACAGTAACATTTATTCACAGTGATTCTTCTCTGTCATGGAAAAGAATTTTCAATAAAAAAGAAGAAAAGAACATTTTCAGTATGCCTGTTTATGCAATAAATGCATAATATATATGCAAAATACACATTTAATGTATTGTTATAACATAACTTCTTACAAAAGTGCAGTAGGCTCATTAAAATGCACACGCACAAAATGATTTCTACATTATTGCACATACTAGGAATCCTGGTTACTAATTATTCAGATCCTGGTTGGAAGGTGAACTAACAAAAATGAAAATAAGATGCCCAAATAAAACAATAAAGCCTTTAGAGGAAAGAGTATGTGGCATTTTAATCTATCTATTTTGATTGACATACCATCTCTAATTTTCTTGGCCATTACCAACCATGAACAAAAGTGGTGGTCATGGTAGTTGTTTTTTTTTTTTTTTTAAATTTATTTTTATCTTCTTTTTGTATATCTATCCTGGGTCAAGATTTCCAAGTAATTCAGTGCAGGAGAAAAATGCAAGTATAAAATGAGGCACTTTGTTTTTAGGAATAAACTTGGCAGGAGGAAAGAGTTCAGCTTGGCAAAGGTGTGTATCACTTCTAAATATCGAAACTGGATTATGGGCTGATTCTATTAAAGGGCTTTCATCCCAAAGATCTGTGGAGAATATCAATAATCAGATGGACAGGAAAGGAACAGGACAAATTCATGTACAATGTTTCTGGGTAATCAACATAAAGAATATGGAAAACTAGGTTTATTTAAAGGTAAAGCATATATACTTAAACCATCACATGAAAGTTTAAATAACACTAAGGAAAAATGTCTGATAAAACGTGTTTTTATGGATTAAAACTTATGAGGGATATACATATTTGTTTCAAAAAAGATTTTACTGTGTTAAATTATTTAAGATAGAAAAGCAACTACAATGCAAGGTTAAAGTATAAGATACAGCAAATAAATTTTTCTAACTAGCTACTGGGCAGTAAGAGATTTAACTGAATCATGATATTATTGAAGGAAAGTTGAAATAAGAAACATTAAGAATGCATTATATTGGGAAAGGGAAGAAAATGTCGAAATGGGAAAAGGAACAAGGGAGGGGGAACAGAACAGAGGACAAGAAAAATAAGAAATGGAAGGAAAAATGGAAACAAAGCTTTTGTAAATAGGGAGGGAGGAGGGGGTGAGGGGAGGGGAATGGGAAAAAAAGAAGCCACAAGATATGTCATGTACAGGTACAAATCCCCTATGATGAATGTTATCACTATGTACATCTAGAATGTACCATTAAAATAAAATAAAATTTAAAAAAGAAACATTAAGTGATGTACTAAAAGTAATAAAGGACAAAATTGAAGCTGCAGAATGCTCAGTGATGTCAGATAAAAATTTGAGTATCTTACTTAGGTTTCAAAGAAAAGGGGCAAATGTACTAATGAAACATACTAATGAAAAATTTAAAAAATGTATCCTCTGTTAATAAGAGCAACGGATCTAGAAAAATATTGATAAGAATAAATAAGGAAAAAAGAATAAATAGACACGTCAGTCAAAGAGTATGAAATTTCAGTGCTGCTGTAAAACATGACTGCAGTTTTAAAAAAATAAGGAAAATTAGATAAAAAGTCTCTTGACCTAAGAAAATGTTAGATTCTGTGTATCCAAAGGGATCACTGCATACAAACAAAATAGTTAAAAAGAAAACAATGCCTAGTTTCAAAGCCATCACTTCACTGTCTTCCGTTCCTCCGCTGGAGTTAAAGGCACCAGGGCCTACCAACGTCTGCAGTGAAATCCAGGCAGATCAAAACCAGACAATCCCACTGGAAGCTCAACTTCTGGAGAAAGTGCAGAGATGGCCTTGCAATCCTGTTTGTGAAGTCAGCGTGACACTGCTTTTAAAAGCTGATAAGGAATCATAAAATGGATGCCAAAAAACACTCAGTAAAATTTAGAAAATTGGTGTGAGCATTACATTCTAAACAACAGTACATGACAAAATAAGATTCCTAACAACGAAGTGAGGATTTCTGGCTATTAGGAACGCTTTTAGTGTGTTTTACCGTGTCAATAAATAAAAGGAGAAAAGCTATCAGATAATTTCCAAGGTTGCTAGAATGCATATGAAAATACAAATATTTATTTCTGAATGTAAATAAATTTTATAATATGGTAATAGTGGTGTTTTTAACATGATAAGTACACACACATGCATGACTCATGTACACAGACGCATGTATAAACACATATGCTGTTTCATATCCGGATGCCCCTCAAAGCCTCATGGGCTGATAGTGGGGCTTTGGCAGGTGACGGGACTGCGGGGCGGTGACACTCATCAATCAGCAGTCCACTGATGAGATTACAGCTGGGTGTGATATTGGGAGGTGAAGCCCGGGGGAAGAAGTGGGTCTCCGTGGTCCTGGCCTGGAAGGGTAGATCTCTCTCTCTTCCCCCCGATCCCTCTCTGATTCCTGCCTCTTTGCCATGAGTCATTTCTCCTCTGTCACACCCTGTTGCCAACCTGCTCTGCCTTGAAACCAGCAGACTATGGACTGGAACCTCTATGAACTGTGAGCCAAAATAAATCGTTCCTCCTTTAACTTGGGGGTGTCAGGTATTTTGAGCAAGGAGAAACTAAGACAACTTTTGGGACCACATGAAAAAGTTAAACATTGTACTAAATGAGACAGTGATGCATTTACACTAATAAGAAATTGTGGATGTCTATTATTACAACCATTAACACTATTTAGAAATATTAGTTCATAGAACAGAAAACATAATGGGTAAAAACTGAAAAGAAGGAAACAAAATTATCACTAGGTGATAAATTTGGATTGAATAAATTAAAAAGGGAAAATAAATTGACCATCATTACAATGAAAAATGTTAATAGTGTGCTAGGGAACAGAATTAATATACAAAAATATAATTATAAAATTATACAAATAATTAACCAACAGAAAGTGTAACATTTGCAACTTAACATTAAATGTAACATTTGCATACTTAACATTTGCAACACCCCAAAGAGTGACACTGGTATTTCTTTTTACGCATAGTAAAGCTAACTTTTGTGAAGATATAAACTTTTACTAAATCTATGGGTGATCATTTATACACTTACCATATTTAAATAAAATGCCAATTTATATATCTTGTTTTTCATTCAGATAATCAGATTCCTAACTTTTTGTGAAACAGCAAAACCACAGAAACTAAATATCAGAAATATAAAGCTAATCAAATTAATTTACCTATTTTATCTGGTATTTGAATTTTATAACATCCTAGTAACTAAATGTTTTCTTAGCTCATTGATTTATAGACTAATAAAAGAGTTGGAATAGATGTTTTTATATATAGTATATTAGCCTTATATGGATTATATATATGCATATATATATAGAGAGAGAGACAGACAGAGAGAGAGATGGTATTTATACTTTTAAAAATTTATTTGTTCATTAAGGGGATAGTAAAGTTATTGGTACTGTTACAGGCAAGTTACAGTTAGTGGGTCATTTGTAAGGTTTTGTTTTTAAATCCTGGGAGATATATGAATAATAAAATGTCTTGAAGATATTCTTTATTTAAAAAACTGTATGTGAAACGCTCCTTTTGAATGTTACCTCTTTACGACTGTTTAATGACCCAATATACAATTAGAATTCAGCTATCAGCTCTTTGCACTTACCCTACAAATTGGCCAAATGACTATATAGATTAAAATTAGGACATAGTTTTATTTCACTTCAATAATAACGTTTTCATAATCTTTGCTCTCATTTTTGTGGCAAATATTTGCATCCACGAGCCCAGGACACACATTACCTTTCCTGTCTGTTCCACAGCCTCGTCTCTCTAGAGCACTGGTGGAGAACCTATGCACACATTTTTTTTGTTTTTCTTTTAAGACAAAGGATATTAATATATGAGTTTTTTTTTTTTTTTTCTAAACTGAACCCTTAATATCCAGGTTGAATTGCAGTGTCAGCACTTTGCACTAAACAAGCGGGTTTGGGGTTGCAGTTTTGGCACTGACTCTCTAAAAGCCTCCATCACTGATCTACAGGGAGCGATGCTTTCAAACAAGCATCAGAATTCTAAGGAATCCAAATCATACTTCTACTTAGTAAAGAATTTATTCTCCTCCTCCTTGTCTTCAAAATGTTGACTGACAGCTTTGAACATTATTGTAAATAAATAAACAGTGATGGATACATTTATGATATCAACTCCCAGGTGGCCAAAATATTTAGGAATCTCACATGATCCATTTCTCAAAGAAATGCATATGTGGTCACATTTTACATTTACGACGTATCTAGCTTGTTATCCTTGATATCATGGCACCTTTTCAATTTGCTTCCATCTACTTTTAAGCTGATTTGAGAAAAAAAAAAAAAAACCTTAACTGTCTAGAAATGCAAAGAGTGAATGTGAAGTAATATCATATTGCATTAGTTATAGAAACAAAGTATTTTATTTTAAAATTAAGCTTTTGAAAATGATAATTTTCTTCCTTTGGATAAACAATACACATTTATATTTTAATAAGAATTGCAAAGCTTTTTCTCACTGAATTCCCTCAACCATATTTTAATATAAAGTGCTACTTTATTTTATTTGTTAAAAAGAAACATAATAAAAACAAGCAAGTTTATGAAAATCTCACAGACTGTGTATGATCTTTTATATTTATGTTCTATGTTACAAACCCAGCACTTTTCTTATTAAAAAGGATGCTTGACTGGCAGTGAGGAGCAACAACTTTGGGCGCCATATTCCAAAGAGAATCAGCCACGTCTCTAGTGCTGCCATCTGCATTTTTGCCATAAAGTGAGAAATAGGGCAACCAAAAGGAAAATAAGGTAGCATTGTCTTTCCATATTGAATATCCTGATTAATATCACAGTGCTGTACAAGTCTGGGCAGGATAAATTGAGATGCAGAGGTCAGCCTACAGGTTGTGAAGTATCCAAATTGTTCCCAATAGTAGATTCAGGTTCCTGTAATGTAATAATATCTGAGTTTTGATTACAAAAATTTTGGTTATCTTTTATGTTTTACTTCCTATAATCAGAAGGTATTTCCTTAATTGTCAAATAATTTTAGTAAATGTGGCTAATACAAAAATGTTTTGCCCCCAAATTTATTTCAATTAACTTAAAAAAATTGTAAAATATGATAACATACTAGTAAGCAAAGCTGTACAAGCATTTTGCTTTTCTAAAGGCAAGCTTATATTATCTTTTTAAAGGTAATAAGAAAAATACTTGCAATTATCTGTTCTTTTAATATTTTATCTCCAATTTTTCTGTTCAGTTTTCTGCCTTGGTATCATTACCGCATCTGGTATTTCAATGTGCATAACAGTTTTAAAAATGCATAAATTCAAAATGATAATAACTATAAATGTTAGTTTATAGTTGTATCTATAAATATATGTTAGTTTATATCTGTTAGTTTATGGTTTGTACCTAATGCTTTATATAGGTAATAACTATAACATTAAATGTTAGCAATACTAGTAATTCGTACTTGTTGCTGGTATTTTGTTTTCAAACCAATCTTTCCATTATGTAGTAGCTCTATATGTTCTAGAATGCCTCAATTCCTAACCTATTTGCCCACCTTTTTTTCAAATGTCAAATAAAACTTGAATATCTCCTGAACATATGCCACTAGAATAGTCACATCTCTTGGTGTTATTCACTCTCAAACTGCAACTCTTTATTGTCGATTCTCTATAAAGTTTCCTTTAGAATCTGTCTTCAAGTATTTAAAAATAATCGGAATCAATGGAATTACAGAAAAATCACTGACACTGCTTTTCAGTGTCAATATGTGTCAAGAATGCAGTTCTATTGATTTTTCGTACCATGTCTTGCATTTTCTAGTTCTACATTTCCTCAAATATCTGTTGCGGAGAGCGTTTATCCACAGCTCAGAAACAGCTCGAAGTTGGAAACGAAGAACCAAATCGCTGCCGCTGGCCCAGGGGGCAGGCCGGGTTCTTAGGGTGCCCTGCGCTTCATTACTTATTTGTATTTTCTTTTCTTTGAGATCTTCATGATTTTGTATTAAAAGTTTCTAACTACTCTTCAATCTGTGATTTTAGGAAACTTTTTGCTGTCCTAACTTATTTCTCACATTATGAACTAAATGATTTTTTTTAAGTAATGTACTAGAGATATGGTTGGTAAATAAAGTAGGAACCAGAACAAAAGTTAAATGACATCAATTTCTCAAGATTATCAACAGAAATGATTAGTAATCACCGAGGACCTTACACTTTCCAGCTGTTTCTCACTGTTCTGGTTTGTGCCTAGATGTCCCCCAAAGCCTCATGCAGTCATAACTGGGGCTTTTCAGAGGTGGTTGGATCTAGAGTGTGTGATGCTGGGAGTAAGTGTATGATGCCGAGATCAGCAGTGTGTGATTACTAAATCCATTGACTAGTTTAGCATAGTGCTGGGTGAGATTAAGGGTCCCCACCCTGGATGTGAGGGGGCTACCTGCTCAAAGGGCTGGTAGCCTGGATGAAAATACAAGGGACAAAAGGGGGGCTAGTGTCACTCACTTGTCACTTGTTGCCTGCTGCCATGCTACTATCCGCCTTCTGCCTGTGCTTCTTTGCCATGAACTGTCCCTCCTCTGTGAGGCCCCTCTGTCCGCCACTCTGCCTCACAGCCAGCCGACTGTGGACTGAAATCTGTGCACGCTGTGATACCAATAAACCTTCCTCCTTCAACTTTAGGTGTTGAGTATTTTCTCTCAGCAATGAGAAAAGTAACTAAGACAGTCACTAAGAGGAGGGCAAATTGCCTGGCTTCTTTAGTCACCCTCACCCTGAGTTCTCTCTCTGTGGTCAAGTTAAGGAAAGGGTTGGGTTTGCTTACTGGGGATGACACAGCCATTTCTACTTGAAGGTTGCTTTGTTTAGGAGTAAAGAGGGTAAGTTACTATTTCTAAAA
Source organism: Hystrix cristata (assembly GCA_004026905.1). Lineage (NCBI taxonomy): Eukaryota > Metazoa > Chordata > Mammalia > Rodentia > Hystricidae > Hystrix > Hystrix cristata. The sequence goes on from PVJO010004801.1 coordinate 38,998, forward strand.
CCAAGTGTGGACACCTCCAAGAGAATTCCTGGTGAAAATTCAGGATCCCCACAGTAGAGAAGGCTACCGAAACTACATGGGGCGTGTGTTTGCATAAGGAGACCCCTGCTTCTGGTTTATGGAGGGGAGAAATTGGCAGAAACAGTGGGCAACAAGCAGGCCAGAAGGGAATTTGGTGTACTGTGAATGACAGGAATGAGGAAAGCGCCGGCACCAATTCCTAATTCTTGAAGCCCCTGAGTATATGGAGATGTCTCCAGAAATCTTCCTAGGTCCAAAAGAAGACTGCAGAGGTGATGACAATGATGAAATCAGTGGGTATAGCTCGGAGAAGGAGTTGGAGTTTTAAAAGCTTAGAAAAGGCAAACGGGAGGTCCAGCACCCCTTCTAGAGTCTTCAGTTATTAAAGGAACCAAATTCCAAAGCCAGCACTTCAGATAGAACCAGTTTGAACCACAGTGAGAACACATTACTACCAAAAGAGGCAGCTGGTCTCACTAAGATTCTGTTTCTTTCCCTGTCACTAGTCCTCATTCTGGACGTCGGAAGCTAGGCCTGGGTCTGCGAGAGGGAAAACCTTGGAACCAAAGTCCCAAGCTCTGCTGGACCACCAAAGTAACCTGGGGAAGACAATTTTAAAGAAAAACAGGGTTGATTCTTAAGAACAGATTAAAAGATGTAATCAGTAATTTCTTTCTGACTTTTAGACAGTGAAATTAGCCTCTGCATGCTCTCCATGTGTCTCTGTCTGTCTGTCTGCCTGTCACTTCAGTAACCCCTGCAGTAGGATCTTATTGATTTAGCAGTTACTTTATTGTTGGCGGGGTGAGAGGGATGTCCAGAGGATATTGTTTAAGGATAAAAATAGACTCAAATGAGGAAGGCATCCAACGCCTCTGTCTAATCTAGTATGTCTATCTCACATTAAAGATCATCAAAAAAAGAAAAACATACTCTCCGGGACAAAAATACATGGCTTTCACTGAAATTCTTTTGAGGTGGCTATTTCAGAAAGCCTTAATACTTTGGATAGGCTGCAGGAGGAGAAATATACACTGACAGAAAAGTAGAGATAGAAAGATAGAATAGATACGTTTTTATGTTCATTTCAGTATAAAATATATTTTGAAGCCAATTATACTACATCATTCCTAATTACTGCTTTGCAACTGTTCCTTAAATTCGAGTGTAATTTACTGAGGCTGAAAACAAGAAGGGAACCTCTTGTATAATTCAAAACCAATAAATATGTGTCATCATGGACTGCTCATGGAGGCTTTACTGCTAATGCATGTAGAAATGCTGTATTTTATAACTTACAGTAAATATGTTGTAGCATAGCAACAGCAGATATTAGTGCATATTTCAGAGGCGGTGACAGCCTTTAATATATGAAAATAAAGAAGCTCTTTGCAGATAGGTGATTTGTCCTGACCACTGATTACCCCAAGAGCACAGTGGCTAAGGGATGAAATGCTAATGGAAACCTGTGGAAAGTGCAACCAGTAAACAAACCCAAGCTGAAGCGTGTTCCGTAATTGCACTTGCCATGCTAAATGAATAATTATGCTATTGCAGAAATGATAAAAATGTCATGCTATCATCTCTGAGAAAATGAAGTATTTGTTGCCCCTCAAATTGCTAAAGGTGAAACCTGCTTTCTGGGACCCATCTGTTACAAGGGACATAATCTGATAAGATACTTGTTTTTAAAAGACTACGTGTTTGGCTCTATGGCATGAGAATACTTTGTTTATAAATATTACCTGCCTTTCTTTAATTAAGGGAAAGGGGAAAATGAAAGTTCAACTCAGACTCAAAGGAGGACTTTTTAAAAGTTGGAGCCAGGCATGGTAATGTATTCCTGTAGTCCTAGCATGTGGGAGGCGGAGGCAGGAGGATCGCCACAAGTTCAAGGCCAGCCCAAGCTACATACTGAGTTCAAGGCCAGCCTGAATTAAATAGCAAGACTCTGTCTATAAATAAATAAATAAATAAATAAATAAATAAATAAATAAACAAAATTACAAAAATAAAAAATAAAAGTTGGAATTTTTGAATAGTATAGACCATGACTGAGACTCTTAGCTTCATTAACAAAAATATTTTTAAATTTTTACCAACTTTAACAATACTTAACAACTAAAAATTTTAACAACAAATAATAGATATTTATTTGATCATATTACAGAAGGCAAAATATAAAATGGTGAAAAAGTACACAAACTGTATGTTTATGTCCATTTAATTGACTAGAAATTCTAAACTACTAGGAATTTTACATTAATTAGAATAATTTTTAAATATTACAAGATAATTTTACTCCTAGTTTATTTCCATATGTGATTAGTAGAATTATATTGTAGCTCATCTAAGCAGGGCTATTCTTACCCTAACCTAGCATCAAATTATTATCCTTTCCAAAAACAGATTAAGCTCCAAAAAGACTCAAAATTAATAATACAGACATTAACTAAGACTCACTTGACAGAGCTGTGAGGATGAAACCCACACTGTGCTTACAATGGTCTTTGGACTTCTTCTCCCCTCAGTGTTCCACCCCACAGAGATACTATGTTGCTTTTCTTTGCCTCATTTAAAACCCTCTCACAGGGGCTGGGATTTAGCTCAGTGATTAGAGTGCTTGCTTTGTAAGCACAAGGGCCTGAGTTTGACCCCCAGCACCACAAAAAATAAATAAATAAATAAATAAAACCCTCTCACATCACGCCATTCTCTAGGGTCCTCCCATCTCTGGGTAGCTCCAGTACCTATTAGTTTCCGCACCCTTATGTTCCACACTGTGAACCCAACAGCCTCCCATATTGCATGTTTCTTGGAAAAATGAGTTACATGCTCGCTCTTACTCTGGTGAGATCCTAAGAATAGAGATTTCTCCCTTCAATTATGTTCTTTTCAATGAAATTCATGACTTTTTCTTCATGGGAGTCAAAGTTCTGCCTGTTTTAACACTTCAACTTTGTCAGAATCAGCACTAGAAAGCCTGAGTAAATTACAATTGTAGAAAAGAACTAATATTATTATAAAATTGTAAAATATTATTTGAGACCGATGATTGACTTTAATTGATTGTGTGGTGATCACTGATAGGGAATACATTTCACTGCGATGTGATGGAAAGGCTTCGCTAGAGACCTGGCACACAAAAATCCTTGCTCTGATTACTGCGACTTAGCCAGGCTCCTGAGAGAGTAACATACTGGGGACACACAAAAAAGTGTTACATTCTTTATCATTAAAGCCTCTGTCCTCGCCGCCAGCTAGTTCTGATGCCCGAGTCTCAAGGACTCCTCTGCCCGCTGGAGGTTAGGCTTTGATGCTCTGTGCTCCCTCTATACCTAATCGTGACTCGTGAATCTTAAACACGCCAGTAATGAGAAATAACAACAATAACTTCAAAGAAAAGATTGCTAAGGGAAGTAGAGTTTTCTTCTTAAAACTGGAAACATCTGAATTATTTCATTCAGAGAATACTCTCAAATCCTATAAGATCTTGGTAGCGGATTTGGGGATGGGAGGATTGCCAGACAGACTCAGCATTAAATGGCACCAGAACAAATTAACATATTCTTTTTCACCAAGTTCTACAATTTAGCCTCAATTCTCACTTTGCTCTAGATGAGCTATGCTATCCTCCTTCTCTTGTTGAAGTTGGGACGGAGTTCGTAGAACACACTGAAATGAGAGATTTAGAACTACAGCTATTTGGTAAAACTAATTTATCATTAATTATTTTTTCATCTCAGATGTTACACTGTCAAGGACAGTTTCCCAATGATGCTTTGCAACATTTTCTAAATGACTGAGGACAGTTTTATATCCCAACTAATATAAATTTTACAGCATCTTATGGTTTAAGATTGAAATGCCCCTTAAAGTTCTGACATATGCTACATGTGCTTAGATCATGGTGGCACTATGCTCAGTAGCAGATTAACCCATGATGAATCTGTAGTTGAAGGTGCTGTTGTGAGCAGGCAGGGCCTGGCAGGAAGAGGCGGTTCACTAGGGGCATGACCTGGAAGGGTGTCTGTCCCTACCTGGCTTCTCCTTTTTCTCTCTGCTTCCTGGTCACCATGCTATTAGCAGTTTTCTCCTGCCAGACTCGCCACCACGTCCTTCCTGCCTTGGAGCCAGCCTCTATGGACTGAATCCTCTATAAACTGTCAATTAAAATAAACCTCCCCTCCTTTAAGTTGTGAGTATGGGGAATTTTGTCCCTGCAATAACGGAGGGTCAAAGATAAGCACTATTCTTCTCCTGGAAATAAAAATATATTATCTAAGGTAATGAAAATTAAATAAACTAACTTAATATAAGAATTCTTATGAAACATTTTTAATGCCTTATACCAGTAAACTTGTTTTTGAAATAATACCCAAAATTATATATGAAAATCAATTTATAATTGTCAGTGGAAAACATATTGTCAAAAATCACACTGGTATAGAACACCAGAAATAGAATAATATCTAAAAGCTAATAACTTCTGGGCATGATGTTGTAGTAATAAAAAGGATGCTTTGTATTAGGTACAAATGCAAGTTTTTAAAAGCTAGGTATTCTATATTCATGTAAAATATAAATATAGATTTTTTTGGAAGAAAATTCTTCATGCATTCATTGCATTTCTGCACATATTACAAGCAGGAGAACCCATTTCCCTTTGAACTAACTCATCAAGGATGTTTTTATAGTGCACTACCATGGAAACAGCATATTTCGAAATAAAGAAAGGCAAAATTGCCTTAAACCCTGAAGATCGTGATAGTTGTCTCCCTGCAGAGCAAAAACAGTTAAACTTCTTACTATAAAAGATCCTGAATTCAGGATCCTGAATTCAGAGTTTCTTTCCTATAATTCAACCACTGTGTGAGCATATGTCATCTGACCCTCTTCATGTTGACTTGCATGAATTGGGGATTGGAAAAGCAATGTGACAATTGCTGATAGCCTGACTACTGTTATTTTTATTAGAAGACCATCTTTTTGAAGCAGCCGTGCAACTGTGTTAGATATCTTTCAAGATAGAAAAAACTTTCAGACTGTGTTAGTCAGCTTTCTGCTACTGAGACAACATACCTGAAAAAAAAAAAAACCTCAAATTAGGAAGAGTTTGTTTTGGCTCATGTTTTCAGAGGGCTCAGTTCATTGTTGCCTGGCTCCAGTGTTTTGGAGGCTCTGGTGGCAGAGTATGCCACAGTGGAGAGATGTGGAACAGAGCTGCTCACCTACCTCATCAGAGATAAGAGCACAGAGAGTGAAAAACAGAGAGAAAGGGCCAGTGGGCAAGTTATTGCCCACAAGAGCACAGTCCTAGGACATAGTCCCTTCAATTAGGCACTAACTCCTGAGTTTCTATCACCCCTTAATCATGCTATTAAATTCTGAACGCATCAAAGATTATGAAGCTATACCTCTCATGATCCAATCATCTTATACAAGTCTGTTACATTTGTGCTTTGGGGACCAAGGCTCCAACACACGAGTCTTTGCAGGGACATTTTAGATCCAAAACATAACACCGATCCTTCCCAGCTCTAGACTTAAACCATGTGAATGAACATGGTAGAAATGAAGTTTGGAAAAGTTTTTATTAAAAGGCTTTCTTGGAATCAACGATCTTTTCCTATATACTTAAGCTTGAATATTTGCAATAAAGTTTCTAAGGGAAATGACTGAAAATAATTGCATTCCTCAAATGTTGGCAAAGCCCAGAAATGACTATGGTCATCTTCCCTTACCAGCAATTTCATTTTCCACGGTATCTGTTACCTGTAGTCACACATGGTTGGTTGAAAGATATTAAATGGAAAATTCCAGAAATAAACAATTTGTAAGCTTGAAATGGCATCATGATAAAATCTCATTGTATTTTTCAGGGTTTAGAATTATGCATGTTATCTGAATTCAAATATGTTATTTTAATTTAGTTGAATTAGTTGATTTTAAATCTGTTCATCCTATCTTTACAAAGAATGTGTTGGCCTAAAAATAATGTGTGAGTTATTTTGCAAAGTTACTCATATAAAAATGTTTATATTTTTTAAAATGTGCTACTCTATTTTAAGTAATAAATATGTTTTAGTGAGTGCAAAGATGAAGTCATACATAATAAAATGCAGTTATCAGGGCTATAAGGAAATTCAATACAACATAAAAATGAAACATGTTACTTTAAAAATAACAAAGTCCCAAATTGGTGATAATTATTAATCTGTGGAAGTACACTTTACTCCGAATTCTTAGCAAATCATCTATGCAAAAACAAAAATGTGTTTATTGATATGTAAAAGATTAGTCATCATTGCTTGACAAGAAGCCCCTTAAGTATAATTCTCATTTTTAATATAGAGCAAGTTATTTAGTTTTAAGACAATTAATTATCATTTTTCTGCAAGTACTTTTGCATTTCTTATCATAAAGAGACAGCTGTGATTTAACCAAGTATTTTTAATATAGACATGACTGAATTTATTTTTGGATGCTTAATATGTGAGCCAATACAGACACAAAGTTAAATGTAATACATCCTTAATTTGTCTTATATTAATGTCTTAACACTATCAATAGATGTCATAATCATGTTATCAAGACTTAAAGAATGTTTAATGTTTTATGGAGGCATAGCTACCGCCTAATATCATCCTTGTTTACTTCACATGGTTCTCTCTAGTTATAGTGTTTGTAGTCAATAAAATCATTGAAGGCCAGAATATAAAGCTTTATTTAGGTATAGTATTTAGGTTTCATATTATCTTTTAACACTTGCTGATGTTTGGAGTTGTTTAGTTTGTCAGCAGCACCTCCATTAATACAAAATTTGAAACACACAAACATTTACAAAAATCCTTAGGAAAAAATGAAGTATTAAGATGACCTGTTTTTCATTACTGGTTTGTCTGGTCACCGATGCTGTCCTTCTTCCCCATAACTGGTATACTAGGAAGGGTTAGCGACTTACTCCTGTGGTCCTATAGCTCATGAAGTGTGACCTAAATTAAGAATGTGGGTGCTGAATTCAAATTAACCTAAATATTTATCATTTTTTTCTATCTTTTCCTTGCAATAATCTGTCTTTAGTTTGTTAGTGATCAGATTATCTCTGATGATCACTCCTGGAAAACTGAATACTACTTTAGTATGCCTTGAAGGATGCGGGAGTGTAAAAACAGAGATAGTCATTTGTACTACAAACTAATTGAGATATTTAAGAAATTTGCCTTAATTTTTAGAATTTAGTATGTCTTTAGTTACTTTCTCATTGCTGGGACAAAATACCTGGCATCCACAAGTTAAAGGAGGACAGGTGTATTTTGGCTCACAGTTTGTAGAGATTTCAGTCCATAGTCACCTGGCTCCAAGGCAGAGCGGCCTGGCAGAGGAGAAACAGTTCGTGGCACAGCCAGCAGGAAGCAAGGAGCACTGAAAGCAGAATGCTCACAGAATATGCAAACCATGCCCACAGTGACCCACCTCTTCCCACAAGGCGTCATCTCTCACGTCTCACCCAGCTGTAAACTCATCAGTGGGAAAATCATCCAGTATCACACACTCATGATCCAGTCACCTCCCAAAAAACTCATGTCTGAGAGTACGAGGCTTTGGATGGATATCTAGATAGAAACCATAACTGTATTAATTTGGAAGAGGATAAAAAAGTTGAGAAGACTCTATTGTTCTCGATTCCACTGACACACCATTTGCATGACAGGTTTTCATTAATTTTACAAAAGCAATCATCTTGAAGAGTGCTTAAGGGCTACTCAGGGGCATTAAATGTTCTTTGCTTTTAAACTACTGCCAAAAGAAGGATGTTGCTTCTTTTACAAATTTAAATATCTATATGTATATAACTCCTACAGTTTGAGTATAAATTCTGCAAATTCTAGAAAAGTAAAAATTGCGTATTTTCTTAAAATTAATGCAGTGGTAAAGATAAGTGGCTAATGCCTAATAAAGTGGAAAAAAAATTAGAGATATACGCCAGTGACCCTTTTGTGGGACTTACATAGTGGAAAACAGGGAGCAGCAGGTAGGAGACCTGAGTAGGACCTGAAAAGGACACATATTTACAAATGGAATTGTGAGCTTTCAATAAAAATCTAAAAGCACGTATTAGAAATCGAAATCCCGGAAGGAGGCAGGTGGGGAAAAGATTAAGTGGTAAGAAACCTCTGGGAACACATGATTTTGTGATGAATAAATTGAGACTTAGAATGGGAAGAACTAAAGGAACTCAAACTGAGTAGTTGATGGTTACTTTAAACTGACGCTATTGACTTCTAGGTGCAGAATGAATTCTAAGAGAAAGTATTTGATGTATTTGAAAAATAAAGCAGAAGAAACTAAAGAAACTGATTAGGCGAGAGTCTTTGCAGAAGGAAGTAAGAGGGCAGTGATAGATGAGACATGTGTAGGTTTGCTACGAGCTTTGGAATGGATGTCAGTTTAATTCTATGTGCCTGTAATGAGGGATGGAATACCGAGGTTAAAGGGCACAGTCAATGGTCATGCTTATTTTATTGAGTTGAACAACCAGATGAAACATGGTGCCAGAAGGAATTGTCATCAGGCAGGAAAACCAAGGTTAAAACAGATTTTGGTGGAGGTAGAACCAAGAATTAAGGTATGATCATCTTCACTGAATAGGTGAGAGATCAAGCCTTTGTTTCAATTTCCATTTGTCTATCAATATCCATAGAGAATTAGATGCAGGACATCTGGGTGTACCAAAATTTAAAGACATTCAAATCCATTATGTAAAAGAGATCAGCAGTTTTGTAACGTTGCATGTGTTCTGTTTTTAAATTTGCTCCTTGATTTATTTAAATAACTTTTCCAAATAATATTTGAAAGAAAGGTATCTCTGATTTTTATATAGTAGAATGTATGTTTATACATTTATGTATACCATGTTATTTTTATAATTTCTTGATCTTCACTAATATTTTGGCCTATTTTATCCTTCATGGCCTTAGAGAAAGTTAGTCTTTTAGAATAATCTTAGGTCTTTTCCCCTTACTCCCTAGAGTTATTCATGTTATTTTGTACATAAACATTTACGAGAGATTGTCCTGTGTTACAGAATTATCCATTTAGATCATGTTTCTCACAAAATGTCTATTTAAAGTGGAGCATTTCAATGACAAAACTGTATACTCCTTTGTATAAGTATATTAAGTATTGTCAACAACTTTTAGTAGTTCAAAAGTTTTAGTAGTTCAGTTCCTAACATACATTGCAGCAAAACAGAGTCAGCAATGTTATATAGTACCTTTCTTAATAATTTTACTCTATATTTGAATACCATAAGTACATTTAAATGTTCACAAATCACGGCTTTGTCTGTTGTACATTTACCAGTTGTGATGCACGTAACTTCTCTACACATCCAGACTTTTCTACTCTTCGTTGTCTACTTCCAGTATACGCTAGGGTCATAGTAAATAAACATACTTGATTTCAAGACATCACTTCAGATTGCTATATATTGCCAAAAGACTAAAATACTGAAAAGTTAGTTTCTCTGTATTTTATAGAAGTTTGTTTAAGAAAGCACAGAATAGTTTTTACTTCAATTTTCCTGGAGAAATCAACGATTTTTTTAGAATACTGATTTTTTTTTTCATCATCTGCCAAGAATCTTTTATTTTAAGGGGACAGGCCAGGGTAAATGCTTATTTATGGCACTTCCTTTCATTTGCTCTATATGATTTTGGTAGGTGTCTTGATTGTAGAGGTTTTATTGGTCAAAGAAATTTGGAAAGTGTTGCATTCTTCATAGTCTTTATATTTCTAGAGCAGTGGTGGCAAATGTATAGCACACGTTACCGTGTTTTTCTTTTAAGCAAAGATGTTAAAATATGAGTTATTTTTATCTAAACTAAAACCTCAGTGTTCAGGTTTAATTGCAGGGTTGGTACTCTGTAATAAAAAAGTGGGTTTTGGTTGCAGTTTGGCCACTCATCTCTAAAAGGTTTCCCATCCTGTCCTAGAAACTCAAAGGGAATGCTACTTGACATACGGAGCACTAGAAGAAGTCTATTTTACTGTGTGTTGCACAGTAAACTATTATTTTTTAAAAATAATATTTTCTAGCATTCAAGAGACCATATGTTGTTAATGATACTCTAGATACTTTTTATTTAAAAAGCAGGTTCAGGAAGGGCGCATAGCTTGGTAAAGCCCATAAAAGATCAGTCTTGATTGTAATTTCATATAAATAGGACTATCTCAAGGTCAAGGCCCTTCTGTGGCCTCTCCTGTGTGCCCTAAACTACATGTTCTGGGGAAATGTGGGCACACTGACAATTTTGCATTTTCCGCCTATACTTCACACTTGCTGCACAGGCAAGCCTCTCTTTGTGGTTCACTGATCAATACATGTGATTTTATGTCTGCTGTCTTTCTAACACCATCTGGGATAGAATATTCCTATCACTCATGAAATTGTCTATACCGCTAAACCTTGAGTGTTAACATGAAAACAACCATGTAGTTAAAGGAGACGGGAATGTGAAATCAGGGAACAGAGGTTTTTGCCTCGGGCTCTACTGCTGGTGAACTCTGTAATGTTTAGAAAGTCACTTCAATTACCTGGCCCTTCTTCCCTAAATGTGAGATGGAGGTAATCATATACATAAGGCTATTTTTAAAGATTTAATTATGTGATGCTTTTAGGGAGGAAAGCTTTACTGTTATGTCAGTTTGCTTTCTATAATTAATGAGATATCCCCTGTTAAATGTGTGGAGGCTATAAAAATTTTAGTTCATCATATCAACATTTTGCCCTTCTGTAGCATTAAATCTATTTTGCAAAAGATATTTCTGAAGAAATCTAGTTTTGCAATCAGAACTTGCTTTTTGGATAGAATAAAAATTGAATGAACAAGTAAGAACTTCGAAAGGTGTTTGAAATAAATTGCTCCTTGATGTCCCTTTTGATGTGGAAATGCAAGTCTGAATGGGGCCGAATGGGTCCCTACAAGAGAGTGACAGTCTTGACCAGTGAATCTAAAGGGGCCTAACTTTCTACACTCCCACACGATTCTGTAACCAAATACCTGAACTATTCACCTGAGCAGATAGACCGCTTCTCTGCCTGAAAGCACTTCATCATATCTCCAAAGGTGAAGCCCAGTATTAGAAAACTCAAAGGCCTGTTGTTCTTCAAATATTCCTTAATAGAACTTAAAATTGCATTGCAGAATGATGCCTTAGCAAATACACCTTTTCATAAAATTATTCTCTAACGGCATTAGTCAGACTAGGAGAATAAGATCACAAGAAAATTGGGCAACAATGTCTTACAATGAGTGAATAAGAGTTGGTAGGGTTGAGACATTCTTTGGAAATAAATCCTGAAAATCTAGTCAATGAAAGCAAACTCCATAGCACGCATAGAGAATCCCAGAGAAGCAGACCATCTTCTGGTCTCACTGCCTTTCATGTTTCCATCCAGTCTTGCATTCTAGGCACAGGTGGTGTGTCTCAGATCCTAAATCTCTATAGCACTTTATACGTTTGGCTTCACTGCAAGAGTTGCTGTGTGATAATACTGAATGGGAAAATGTACTGGTGTCACATACGAGCTATGCTACTTTATAATTTTTCTCAGAAACAGCTCTAGTAAGTTTTTGCTGACCTCAGTGGATAACTTATTTTCTTATTTGTACAAAACTTATGAAGGCTCTAATAGGTAGAAAGAGTTTATGATGTAAGGTTTGAATTATTTTCATATGTATTCAAGTCTACAAGAAGTTAATAATAAATTATTCTACTAATAATGACTAAAACTCTATATTTATGGAAATTTACACAAATGTACATAATAGCACAATTCTTGAAGTGCTTTGATTGCTTTGAAATAGTGGTTTTCAATAAATATTGAAATTAGGTGATAATCGCTAGCATTATGTATTATTTATCAGCATTCAGATCGCCAGGAATAGGAATGCCCTTTTACACATTAACTTCCCTTCAAGGAGCTTAGAGAATAGGCCTAATTCCAAATGCACTATTATTCTCCATGCCTTTTTTACTCTTCATTGTTTATTGTGGAAATGTGTGCATACTCTTGGGGTAGTAAGGGAGCTCATTTTTTACCCAGTCATATCTAAAATAGCTCTGGGCTAAAAATATTCTCCCATGGTATCCAAAGCAAATAATCTACTAGACAATTTCATGGCTGATTCTTTGAAACTTTTGTTAAATATAAGCCCCAAAATATCTGGGCTTTCACAGCAATAAAAATAGTTGGAACATCCTGTCTAACATACTGGCATAATATACTAACCAAAAACATCACTCCCCTTACTTTGGAAACACTTGCTTAAGACTTACGTCCTGAAAGAAAGGCAAGTATTTTTAAGAGAGGACACAGAATGTCTTCAGCATTTTAATAATAATTAGAATTTTCACTGGAACATATATTAGAGAAATCATTAGAATAAATCCTATAACTAGAACATACTGGGGTTTTAAACAGACATTCGCAAAGGGAAAGGAAGAGTCAACTGATAAATATGACAATAAGAATCTTGAGGACTAGTAACATTCCATTTTATAGTTGTTTGAGGGGAAAACTAGATTTTTGAAGGTGAATTTTTATCAAAGAAAATACTGTGAATGAATTACTCTGCTGGAACTTACTTAACACGTATTTTCTGAGATGTTGGTGATAAAGATCTTGGCTGTAGACCTCACTCTCAGCAGTCACTTACAGACAAAGCAAAGGAGAACAATGATGTCAGATGACTCTTCTTCATGACTTCACCATGAAAACACGCCCCACGACCAGGGCTGCAGGAAAAGAAGGTCTCCACTTTCCCCTGACTATTTACTACTACGATAAGATCACTGCAAAATCTGATCAGTAATTGGCATTCGGGGGTTACCTCATATTTTTAATGTACTTGATTTGTAAGAATTTAACTCCGTGTGCTGTTTACCTCCATTCTGCCTTCAAAAGTAAACTTGATTTTATTGTGATTATCGCATTGTTTTGAATTTCCAGATACCTACCGATCTGGGCATTTACAAGCACAATGTACTCCACAGGAACTACTGCAGATGGTCTCTCAGAGCAGAAAAATCTACTTATATATTTTTTTTAAATGTATGGAAATTAACCTTATTTTTTCCCTCCATAAATTCCATTCAGAAGGGAACTTATTCCCTTCAGAAATTGTCTATTTGAAATAGTGAAATATGTATGTAAGCTGCTTCCACGCGACACTTTCTTTCAGTGAGACAATGGAAAATACTGAGTACAATCTGAGAATTGCCATCAAAATTGTGTCAAACAAATCTCAGCACACTGGGAAACGGAGGCTGAAGGATCACAAGTGCAGACCCATCCAGGAAGCTTAGCACCTTAGCAAGACTCTGTCTCAAAATTTAAAAAATAAAAAAAGGGCTCAGGATATAGATCAGCACAAAGGCTCTGAGTTCAATCACTAGTACTGTGCCACCCCTCAAAACAAGGTGGTACTAAAATTAAGTAGACCGCATTTCTTTAATGCTGTTTTAGCTGAAATTGGAAAACTTCAATTAAGGCTTCACTGGGGAAATGTTTTGAATTATATCATAAACTGGGTGTGTTAGCCAACTTTCTGTTACTATAATACCTGAGATAATCAATTTTATTTTGACTTATAATTTCAGAGGCCCAAGTCCATGGTCAATTGATCTCATCGCTTTTAGGCCTTTGGGCCTGTTGAGGCAGCATATGACAGAAAAAGTACACAGCCAAACAAGACTGCTCACCTCACAGATAGGCAGCAAAAACAGAGCTTGGGAGAGCAGGAGACTGGAGTGTCACAATCCCCTCAGAGGGCGTGGTCCTGTGGATCTAAAGGCTCCCCATTAAGTTCCATTTCTCAAAGTTTCTACCACTTCCCATTCACCCTAAGTCGGGACAAAGCGTTTAATACATAGGTGTTCGGGGAACATTCCAGATTGAAACTGTAGAACTGGTGGATTAACTGTATTAGGGTAAAATAAAAAGTTCTTATTTATTTTCTGCCACAAAATAGTTGTTCTTTAAATGACTGAATACCCATAACAATGGTGAACCTGGATGGACTGTTTATTTTACCCTGCACTGAGTCTGGTGTAGTTTAAAGTTCAACAGATATCTCACCTTTATTTCATTCTTTTTGAGCACAAAATTCAACTTTATCCAAGGAAATGTTAAGGCTGTTTTCATATTGAACTTCAATTTTAATACCACTCAGGCCTTGAGATATTTTAACTCATGTGAATCTTATGCTTTTGTTACTTAAAGGCATCGCTAAAACACATTTTAAGATTAGATGCTTGTACCTCATCAGGTTTTCATGCATGGGAGCTGGCGGCACAGCAGGCAGATAAACCTCATTACTGGCTCCAGTTCAGGTCCATTACATTAACTGGCCTCGTCACAAAGTACTCTATTTTTTGCTTACACACTATCTAGTAAATGGAAGTTAGATAAAGTTTTATCTAGTGAAGCAAAAGATCTGGCCACATCCCATGTGTTTTTTACCTTTCTTTTGCATCTTAGGAACATACCTAAGATGCAAAAATGGGTATTGTTTTCTTCCTAGGAAAACTAAAAAGAAAAGAGGCAATAACTTGTTAACACAATGAGGTGGCAGAACTTAATATTCCCCAACCACTTCTCTTATTTATTCTTCTTTCTTGTCTTTCTTCCATCTTCTTGATATATTTATTAATTACATGTGATGAGCTAAGCATTTTGATCATGTCCAGCATTTTAAAGATTTCCTATTTGCCTCTGTACTAAACAGCTCAAGAAAACCAATGTTCAAATGCAAACAAGTAACTAGAATGCAGTTTGCCAGCCGATGTAGAGTTATGTACAGAATTTCAAGTAAAGAAGAATAAATAGTTAACACTTTGGGGCTGAGGGAGGAAGAGTTAAAACTGTCTAGAGATGTTTCTTGGAGACTGAAAGAAAACAATAGAAAATTCTCAGGGCAAGAAAAGTAGACAAGGTTGGAAAGTACATTCAAGCCAAAGAAATTTCTCAGCAGAGTCACAGAGATATGCGTTAGGTTACACGGTAACATGGCAAAATCAGGGCTTGTGCAGTATGGCTGGCTCACAGGCTGGGCAGTGGGAACACAAGTCAGAAAGATCATTATGATCCTGCAGAATAAATTAACTGAATATGTGGATTACGAGTCTTTACATCTTCACAGACAGGACCACAGGGTCGAACTCTGGGCTCGAATTCAGCATATGTGTGTGGACATACGTATGGGAGGTTTTCTGTTTTTAACTGAACTGAATAGGATTAATTGGAGCATTTTCTCTTTATGTTGCACAGATCCTCCCACGCTGTGTAGTGGGGCTGGAAAACACAGTTTACTTACACATTTTCCCCTGTTAGGCATTTAAGTAAATTCCTCAGTAGATAAAGGGGAACCCCTGAAGATTTTATACTAACATGACCAGAATTGTACCTCCAAATTGCCTTTTTATATGATATTGTCTTTGGAAGAAAATAAAGCACTTCCAAAAAAGACCAAAGGGTGAAGCAAAGCTAAGGGATTCCAAGCTCCACTGGACAAATAACATGGCTAAGGCTTTCAGAGAAGCAAACTAATCTATACGGGTTCCAAATTTCTATAATTTGTAAGATGAGGAAAAAAGATTAGGTAAGTGAAATTCCTTTACAACGTAAAAATGAAGGCAAAGCTAATAATTCAACTGTATAAAAATAAAACTGATATGGAGCATAATTCTAATATTTAGTTATTTGTTTAGTAGATTTATCTCTGTGCAATAGTATTGGAGTCTATCTTTTTTCATTATGTGGGAAAACACTGAAAACCTTATTTAATTAAAAAATAAACCTTTAGAAATAGACCATGAAGGCAACATCTACAAATAATGTACTGAAAAGGTTTGAAGAATCATTTCAATTACTTTTAATGAATTATAAATATGATTTTTCTGCACTCAAGAATGATGTCTGTGGTGATTTCTTCTCATGTTATACTTGATTGTTATGTTTATCATTATCTATCTATCCATCTTCTTACTTCTACTTACATATTGATCTTCAGATGACTTTGTTCTGGGGCCACAAAGTTAATAGGAATTGCCTCTACGCAGCAAGAGAAAAATTCAGTAGTGCTAACTAGTGAGTTTCTTCCCTTCTACTTGCTTGCTAATGTTCAAGTCTTCCCGGTGCCCCCTGGTCAGGTGCCCCCTTCGAGCTATGCCATATGGCAAAGTACAACTACACATGAAGCTAAAATGCAGGCACTGTGGGTGTGATGAGTTTCCTCTTAAAAATAATAACAACAAATATTGAAAAAAATATGCACAAGTGAAAACAACACAGTGGAGATTACAGCCACTCTTCTCAACAGCCCTTTGGGCTACTACATTCTAAGAAGCTTGCCCAATTTAATTCTCTAAGAGAATATACCTCTGCTGAACCTCGCAATTCATGATTTGATTACAGCCCAGATACTATGATACTATAAATTAACCTATAGACTTCTGTCTAGTACAACAGATAATTCTGTAAGTTATTAACCAGTAGCATATCAGTATTTTTTAAAGTTTTTATCTTTAAAATGTCAATAGGCTGTTCTCCAAATGCCTTTGAAAAAGTTTCAGCATCTTCCTAGTTTCTCATGAATGAGATAAATAAAATTGAGTGTGTATTTATTTTATATTTGTACAAGTTATATTTTTAACCTTCAATATTGACACTAATACCTACTGAGTGCTTATATTCACTGTTTTAAGAACTTAAGAAATAACCTCCACCTTAAACTTCACAAAACCATAAGGCAAGTATAGTAATGTTTTCTCAGATAAGGAGCTGGAGGATATGAAAGGTAAGTATTTGAATACTGATGACAACCCATTTATTCCATTATTTATGCATATTTATTGAGGACTTACTCTATGCCAGTTACTGTTGTGGGCATTCGGATTATCAATGGCCAACCAAGTAAATATTATTCTTCTCAGACAGCTAATATTCCAGTCCAGATAGGGAAGAAAGGGAGAGACAATTAATAAAATAAATAACCTAATATTTGATGGAACATAAATTAGAATTTAGTTCTGTTTGCTTTCAAACACCACAGTCTTAATTACTTCGTTATGGAATCAGAAGCATTATTAATAGAAAAAAATTAATATTAAAGTCTAAATTATTACAGTTATCAAGTGATTCTTGCATGTCTTCTAGACACGTCGTCTCAATTACAAAAATGAGACTTTATCAAGGAAGGTCATCAGATTACATTTCCTCAAATCAGACTGAAATATGTGCGTGTGCTCTTGACAACAATTGTCAACAGTGAAGTGACCAATGGAGAACTAGCAACAGTGTACTGTATTGTATTCTTGAAAACTGCCAAGAAAGATTTTAAGTGTTTAGACCACAAAAATAATAAGTACATGATATAATGCAAGTGAATTAGTTTGAGTTAGCTGCCACACATTGCAGACGTAATTTGAACATATTGTAGACAACCAGTATGTAACATGTAAGCAGATAATTAATTTACTTGACAAATAAAAGAAACTAATTTTTAAAAACAGCACAGTTGAACACACAAAGCAAGGCTCTACATTAATGAAGTTAAGAATCTTCTCCTGCCTTAACAAGATCTTCTATATAGAAAGGGCAGAAAAGAAAATGTTCCCTCTCACTTTTATGTCTTATTTCTTAATTTTCTTTTCTGTCCCCCTTCCTTCTTTTAGGGGAACCAGAATATAGGCAACATTTTAAACGATTCCTTCTTAAGCAAACATCATTATTTCTCTAATGCAAATGAATGTAACTAAAGGATTGAGCAGAATTGTAGGCACTACTACTAGAAAATGAACCTGAATGTGTTGCTCTAATCTAGAACACCGTCCTTCAGAGTAGCTGTCTAGTCTTGGGAAGAGTAAAATGGGATGCAGTCTTCTTCATTTATTCTCATATTCCATCATTTTAAAAAGGCTATAAAATCTCTAATTCTCTTTACATAATTTAATCTATGGTCTTACTCCAACAATTATCATTCACACACATTTCCTCATAGCCTACAGTTATTAAATTTTTTGGAAGTTTTAGAACATTGCATCTGCCTACAAAGTATAAATATTTGCCAAAGACTGAGATAATACAAAAACATTTCTAAGAGTTCACAGATATTCCAAAACTTTAATATTTTAAATGAAAGCCAGTTTTACATGAGCCATCTCTCCAACTCATTGTTTTGAAGGAGGCAAACTATGTGAAATAATCGCTTAGGAAATATTTGCAAATAATATTCATACTGTACAATTTTAAGGGATTTAGTACTTCTTCATAGTAAAGATAATGGTGCTGAGATGAATAAAACAAAACAAAAGAATGGGAAACTCCTTTGTAAAGTCATCTTCCAATTAAACAAACTAACAGAAAAAGCAGAGTTAAATATCTAGGATATAGATTCCATATCTTAACCCTTAATTACTCTTAACAGTATGGAAAGGACACTGTAGACATGAATTCTTACAGGCGAATGCACCAGCCTCAGTCTAAAAGTCTAGAAAAATGTAAGGAAGGCGTAATGATGCGATTGTACTTACACTCCCACAGCAAATTAGCGCAAGGTTTAACTTCTATTTTTACTACCTTTATAACAAATACTATTTGAAATGTTTTAACATGTTTGCATTCAAAAGTGTAACTCCACTCATTACAGCACATTTGTTTTAATCTAAAACAACATCAAGTAGCATTTACTTGACTTCTCTGCTCTTTTACACGACTGAATGAAAAAAGAAATACAACATTAAGTTTTTAGTTGTTTTACGATCTCTTTTTTAAAAAAATCCAAGCAAACTTTCCCCTCCTTGTTGTCCTAACAGTATGTTTTACAGAACTAGTGAACACGGATGCTCATTTATTTTTCAGATCTCTCTGATGCAGAAATGTTTCACAGGGATAAATCACAGGCAGAATTCTAATTTAACTATTTGCAAAGTGCTACTCTTTTGCCAAAACTGATTGAACTTCAAAGCCTCCCTAAAACATCATACATAATTTATTTTAGGAGGAGAAAACAACAAAATGCAGGATAAGGGCTAGTACAATAGTATTTTAAATAAGCCGTTGCAGCAAGCAAAGTATATGTTTGGAGATGAATACAGGTTTTGTCAAGCTGTCTTTTAAATCTATAAATCTGTTAATATGGGGATTGGTGATTATAAGAGCAATTCTTACAGAGTACAGTAAAAAAGCCAGCAATCAGTATGACTGGGTCCTTCTCTTTTATCAAACTGTGCATTTAATTGTTTCTTGATCATATATTCCAATCGCAGATTTTTAAATTGGTTTTTGACCTACATACCATTGTGGATTGATTGGCTGTTCTCTACACAAGGCTGTATAGTGTTCATGTGTGTTAAATAACTCAGCGCGCTGTCTGGGAGGCATGGCGGGACCTGGGGTTCTGGTTAACTTTCAGGGACTGCTTAGAGCAAAAGAAAAGCCTATGGTCAAATTGCGCTCAAATTCCTTCACGAAGAGTCAGCAGATTCTTCAATGTACATTGCTATAATTCCTAGAAGAAGACAATCCCTGTATGTAGATGAGGAAATAGAGTCAAATGTGTTGTCTAGACAAATCTGCATATGAAATGTCAAAAAGTAAGTATAACATGGAACTACTTCCTCATGTTTTGTCGTTGTAGGTACCTAATAACTAACAATGCTGAAGTAAAATTTCTTAGAATTATCAGACTTTTAACAAATGCTCTAAATGTTTATTAAAAGGTAATTTTCTTCATTAATATCAAATATGTCCATATAATTATTCCTTTAATTTGGGAAAGTTAGTAGAAGATTTAAAAAGTAAATATAAAATTAGTTGATGTAATTGTATACTTTCAGTGTGTCTGCCACATTAAGAAGGGTTAACTGAAAGAAGAAAATATAATCTAGAAAGTTATTAGCAAAGGCAAAGTTGTGCTAATTCATAAAACTTACTAGATTAAGCTTTTCATTTTATACAGTTCATGTAGCCCTATATTTTTAATGCATACATTGGATATTTTAATTATCCATGTTAGTTATGCACTTGTGTATGAATCTGTTCCTGAAATAAATATAACTTCTCATGTGATAAATACATCTTAAGGAAATCATGGTTCCTTTTAAATTTATATCTATGAACATGTTTTTCCAAAAGTTGACCTCAAAATAAATTCCATTTAGCCACCGACTTACATGAAAAAAAAAAGTTAATGTTTTCTTCTGACTCTTTAGTTGCTAAACATGCTTTATTCCTGTACATCAGAAAGAGGAAGTATGTTACACAAGGCTAAAAACCACATAAGGCTAAAATTTGAGCATTCAAGTCCATTCTTCACTTCACTGAGCACATTTAAAAACTATGAATCCCAGCCTCACGACGTGACAACATTTTCTCCAGTGGTGGGGGATGGAAACGTAGCTGCCTACTCAGGGACTTGGTGCCTAAGACACCAGTTAGCCTCCTGCACACTCTCCCCTGTTATCTGTCTGGAGGCTGCGTCTGCCAGTGCAGATGATGCCAAGTCCCCTGAGTAATACCAAGACATCAGGAGGAAACTTCATCCTGAATGACTTTCATACATCAGAATCACCAACAGAACTAACTTTTCCATTCAGGTTATAAGAGAGATACATATATTTTTCTACAGGCAAATGATTTAGTGGGGAAATCTCCCGAGGAAAAGATAGCCCTGGCCTGTGATATTCTTGGTACTCTTACAGACAAGTTGCTTTGTGTCCCTTAGTTGCAGTTTCTTAAAACATTCATTCTCAGCTTTGATATAACAATCCAAATATTCTCTATGGAATATTTTATTTCTAAACTGTTCATCTAGGTTTGCTTTATTTTACTGAAAGCAAAGCAAAACCAAAACAACCTGAAACCAAACCCCTAGAGTCTCTCTAGAAGGCTCCAAGGGAAACGTTTCTGGGGGTGGGAAGAGCCAATTGCTGGTGGGAAAACAGAGATTCTCTGGATTCTCGGGTAAAGAAAAATCAGTCGTGCTGGAAAAAGAGTTAACTCAGCAGACATGATTTTCTTGAATGCTGCACATTACCGAGAAGGACCTATTTTTATGCCTGGGCTGTGGTTGGTTCTCAGGAGTTGAGCTGTTTAAAGTGAGTCTTTGTCTAGAGCTCTAGACAAACGGCGGGATTTCTGGTGAACAGCACTCTGATCCAGGGGTCTGTAGCCTCGGTGACTGAGGTCAGGCATTTGGGTGCTCTGACATAGGCTCAGATGTGTTCCCTTCATCGACAGTGCTTTGCACACGATGTGACAGCTTAGTGGAAGAATTCAGTGTCACTCATGTAACCCTAGTAAGAGAGGATCCTTGGAAACTTGCACATGAATACCCCCAGACTATACCCCGTGGGCCTTTTCCTTATGGTGATGTTGCTTTATAATGTGTTTCTGATGGGGGAGAGGGAGAGAGAGAAAGAAAGAGAGAGAGAAGGAGAGGGAGCGGGAGAAGGGGAGAAGGGGAAAGAGAAGGAGGGAGGGAGAGAGAAAGGAGAAGAAAGACAAAGAAGGAAGGAAGGAAGGAAGGAAAGTGGGGAGGGAGGGAGGAAAGAAAGAAAGAAAGAAAGAAAGAAAGAAAGAAAGAAAGAAAGAAAGAAAGAAAGAAAGAAAGAAAGAAAGAAAGAAAAGAAAGAAAGAAAGAAAGAAAGAAAGAAAGAAAGAAAGAGAGAAAGAAAGATAGAAAGAAAGAAAGAAAGAAAGAAAGAGAAAGAGAAGGAAGGAAGGAAAGAAAAGAGAAAGAAAAGAAAGGAAAAGAAAAGAAAAGAAAAGAAAAGAAAAGAAAAGAAAAGAAAAGGGAAAAGCAAAACCATGACTGTAAGGACCTCTGAGTCTTGTATGTTCTTGCAGACAGACCCCACATCTGGGGCTGGTCCATCACAGTCATTCTACTGAGAGTTTCTTTTGTCATAATGAAATAGCTTGCAGCTCTCATTTCCCTCTTTGAACTGGTTGCTAGAAGGCCAGCTTCTAAAAATACTGTCCTCCTTCAGCAAGGATGCTACTGCCCTTCCTTACTGGCCTTACTCTTCTCAGAGAGCTGCGGTACACATGCAGCTACAGATAGCTGCACTGGCATAGATGACATGAGCTACTGAATATGAAGCTGCTGTGTAGCTCTCCAGTGACCACAGGAATTTGAGCAGCTAGTTGGGTAAATAATCCAAATGGCAGGTTTACGACTGCAACTACACTGCATTCAACAGAGCTCTAAGGAAGCACGACCCAGCAAATTGGAGAGAAAATCAGGGAAAACTTGTAGGAAGCTTCCTGACTACACGGTTGATAAATTGTTCTTTTGAACACCACAGAGGGCCCTGGAATGATCCTCTATAGTGTACCTATAATGATGTTTATAAATATGTACTTTCTTTAACAAATCATTATTTAAGTAATTATAATAAGGTAAAATAAATAGAAGACAACAATTATTTTCAAGGCCTTATCCCCTGAGGGGATATTACAACTTTTGCCATCATAAAATGAGAGTGAGATACATAGAAAAATGATCTATGACATAGGTTTGTGCGTAACAAGTGGTAACAAAAAAGTGAAATATTAAAAATTTATTTTTAATAACCAAAGGTTTTTGAAGTTATGAACACAACAGAAGAAATTTCTGTGAATCTACCTCTTTCGCTCTGAACCATAGGTTTCTAGACTTTTCTCCTATGACTTCAGCCTCTGATATTTAGCTAACATTCTCTCTTGTCTGCATAGCAATAAAAATAGCAATACTAGGCTACAATATATAAATGCATTAACATAAAATATGTAATTATATTTAAATCTTCACATGATTATTTAAACTATAGAAATATCATTTTATTATATTACATAATATAGATTTTAATATATCTTATATAAAAAAATACATATTTGGGGGGGAGGGTGCTAGGGACCAAACTCAGGCCCTTGTGCTTGCTAGGCAAGCATTCTACCACTGGGCTAAATCCCCAAACCTAAAATATTATATTTTGAGAGCTATATAATGCCTACGGAAGACATAAAAATGAGAAAACTCCGCTTCTTCTCCTTCAAATTTTGCTCTTCAAACATACAGATAATTGTATTACACCGAAATAAACTTAGTGTTGGAAAAATTAAGACAACAAATTGAACTCAAAACACATTACAAAATTTTTAAAATTGCATAGGTTAAATGAAAACACAGATTTTAAAATGTCACTGAGTCTGTGAAATATTACTGAATTACTAATTTCTAGCAAAGCAACCTCTGGGATTACAATGAAAGAGTAGTGAAAGAGAAACAAGCAGAGGTTATATGTCAAGAAATTTGGTGATAAAAGAGTTAAATTCCTGGTATAACTGCTCGCAGAGGGTTCCAGCTGAAGAGGTTACTTCGATATTTAGGTAGTTTTAAATATGCTCATATTTAGAGAAAGCACTAATGGGCAGCAAAATAGTAAAGATGAAAGAAATGTGGCTACACACCCTTTACTAGTTGATTCTAAATATACCCTAGCCCTCTCTTTCAAAGCCACTGCACACAAGTAGTAAAAAACAAGAAATAATTTCAAATAAATTTCTGGGCTAGTAAGGAAGTAAGAAACAAAAAGCAAAAACAATACAAAAAACAAAAAACAAAAAACAAACAAACAAAACAAAACAAAACAAAAAAAACCCAAACTGCAGAAACCCGAGTTTGAAAAGAAGACCACAGCACATATAAGAAAATGGAGTATGTTTAAATAGATCGGTACTTCTCAAAGTACAAATGGACTTCGCTTTAAGGTTATATTATTGGACAAAAGCAAATCTATTTTTGGAGATTTCCAAAGACAACTGAAAAATGTATGGATTTGAAAGTTTAACAGTGACAAGAGAGAAAATTCAAGAAAATATTTTAAGAAGTTAATAGTAATAGTGATGTAGGATTAGGGCGTGGCCTGACCTAGCTGGGAAGATGAACATGACCTTGGGGAGTGGCTTTGACCTGACTTCAGCCTGGGGCGCGAAATTCCAATCGCCCCTCTTCTCACGGGATCCAGCAACTCTCACGAGAACAGAATCCAGATAAATATGAATGACACCACGAGTTCGCCCTCTTGCCGCTCTTGCCGCTCTTTCCTCGCTTGCCTCTCTCGCCCCCTGGCTCGCCCCCTCTCTCCCGGCGCTCTCCCCTCTGCCTTGCGTGCTTGCCCCCTGCTCCCTAGTCTCCCAGGCCTTTTCAGATTCCTAATTGCAGCATCAGCTGGTTATTTTACCCACCTGGCCAAACCAGTGTTACTTAAATAAACTTTCCCAATGCCCTAAAATTCGCTCCTGCAATTCATTGCCTGCGCGAATAAAGAACCTGGAGATATATTTTCTGAATCCCCCTTCCCATCCGACAACAATAGCACACAACATTTTATTTTGTGTAAATTAAGCACCCCATTTTCCAATTCTCCCAGCCATAATTCTCAACTTCATTGTTTACTACTCCCTCTAATCTTCATTCTCTAAATTGCAAAATTCTGATGTTAATGTCTCCTAAATATTTTTCAATTTATCCCCTTTCCTTTAATCCACAATACTCCGTGGTTCAAAGTCTCTTATGTAGGTAACTGCTGTTACTTTCCACCTGGTTTTCTTGCTCTCAGTCCCTTGTCTTTGAATACATTCATCTACAGTGAAGCCAGAGTAATCACTATGCCATTACTCTGTTTAACAATACCCTCCATCCTCAATTGTTCCACTCTGCCAGAGGGTAAATTCCAAACTCATTGACATGGGTTCACTATCAGCTCCTTTATTTTCTATACCCTGACAATCTCTGCAGATTTATCTTTGGTATATCTTGTTCCACACCCACGTTTTGAACTATGGTCAGCACATCATGCAGTCTTTAAAATTAAGCTTTTGTTAGCTTTTATCATCTATCTAAAACACACTTTCCTTACTCCTTCCATCCTCAACCCAACTTTTCCCATCTCTCTGCTACCCTAGCCTTCTCTAGCTAATCCCTGGCTAGTTTTCATATTTCAGCACAGGCATCCCTTTCCCTGGAAACCTTTTCTTGCCCTCTAATTATGATGCAGTCTGACCTTATAATTGCACTTACTCCACAGTATTATAATCACCTATAATTTAAGTCTTTCTCACTCTATTGTAAACAATAAGGTGAAGAACATTTTCTATTATACTGAGCATTTAACTGCTGGGCCTGCCCCTTTCCTAAATAATTATTTGTCAATAATCTTACAATAAAATGTTATTTATTATCTTCTAAAGGCCAATACCAGAAAATCTTATATTAGGATGATAATGGTAATTATATTTATGATTAGATAATATTAAATAGATACACTGTCACACCTCTGGATTCCTCTACACTTGGGATTATAAATTGGCTTAAATCATTCCCAGTACTGAGCAAAAAATAGAAAGGGGCAAATTCTAAATTGTTTCTTCTTAGTATGACAACTTGCTGGGTGTTAACTTACCTTGAGATGCTAGCAAAAGTATGTCTTTAAACTCTATCTACATAGCATGCAAGGCCATAAGTTTGTATTAAACTTGCACTTATTTTATTATTTGAAAATTACCTAACATAAATTAAACAATAGGGGATCAGAACAATAAAATATTCACAATGATCTATGGAAAACATGTTAAAGGGCACTTCGAAATGGATACCCTATTCAGAAACAACATAAAAATTTTTGATCTGACATTCCTTGCACATGCAAAATTGGTGAGCAGAAATTAAAAGTTACAATAACAAAACGCACTGCTATCATCCAGCCTCCCTAGCAACAAATTTCCATCCATATGCGTTTTATATTTTACAGCTTGACTGTGAAATTTAATTAAAAACAATTATAAACACAGTCCCCAGAGGCTACAAAAGATTTCCCAGTTTGATTCTTTAGTTTTGAAACATTTTGTTCTCCCACAATACCAACCATCCAGCATAATGGTCCTGCCACCTCGTTTTGGTTTCAGAAGGATGGACTTCCTGTCTTGTTTCAGTACATCTGGATCAGGTGACTTTAGATGGTGCAAGATTTAGTCAATGTACCAACTGAATAAACTGAAAAATGCCTCTCTACATCCACATTTGGCTTTGATGTCCATTCATTTCGGATGTGACTCCAAAGGGAAGGCAGCAATAGAGCTGCCTGCAGTACTACCAAGTATGATTCAGTAAGAAGATGCCAAAGGAACCAAAAATAAAAATAAATAAAAGGACTACATGCCAAAGTGAAAAATATCTAAGTACTGGAGAAAATCTAATACAGAGACTGATCCATTGGCCCTATTCATTTTTGGTTCCTTTTTTCTGTTTTCTTTTTATCCCAAAGGAAACCTACGTGCAAAATGCTAATGAATAAGAGAAAGTCTAAATTGAAAATGTGATCTAGTTTGTGTCCACAGCATTATTTAGAAAAAAAAAAAAAATGAAAAAAATGAAGCGCTTCACTTCCCATTGACACTGTCTTAGACTGTCTCTGTGGCACG
Source organism: Hystrix cristata (assembly GCA_004026905.1). Classification (NCBI taxonomy): domain Eukaryota; kingdom Metazoa; phylum Chordata; class Mammalia; order Rodentia; family Hystricidae; genus Hystrix; species Hystrix cristata. The sequence goes on from PVJO010004801.1 coordinate 65,552, forward strand.
GGAAAAGACCAATTCTGGTTTGTCCACTCACCAACCAGAACCACTGAGTGATATCTGTGGAAAAGTAATTGACTTTTTTTGTTGTTTATTTGATAAACTCAACACTTTAGCCGTGGGGGACATCAGACTTAAAATACCACTGTATAGTCTCCCTTAAGGAAGCAGTTAGTCAAATGTCATTCAGACAAAGGATCTGTCTAGCTCCTAAATTTCTTTAGGACATGGAAATAAGTACTCTGATTATAATGTTTTTTTCTCCAAGTGAACATTAGGAATAGTACTTCCTTTTCTCTACCTCCACATTGAAAACATTTTTTTTTTTTCTGGCATTATATTCTCAACTCCATGAGACAAGGCTGGAGAAGGTTAGAATGTGCTTTTGAAACTTGGAGGTAACAAAAAAAGATTCCAAATTTCTGAAGATATAAAAACCATAGCCAGATATTTGCTGATAGAGTTCTCTAAGCAGGATCCAAATGGGGTGTCTGTGATTATTAAACACAAAAAATATATCGGGAGTGTTCTGTGTTCTCAGAAAAAGCCCCATCATTATGGAGAGAAGGAAATTAACAATAAACAAACAAATGAGTCCTTGTCTTTTTGTATTATGGGTGCAGAGCTTGTTATCTTCAGAGCTCCAGATTACGCCAAAAAAGCCTTCAACCTCTGTGCTTTCCGATTACATTTTAAATTAGTAAATTTCCTGCTAATGTTACTAATCGTGTACACACAGGATTTATATAGAGCCTATTTTTAGAATAATTTTATATATAATGTCATGACTTTGTAGTCATACTGAATATATGTTGCTACCAACCTTTCAATACAAGTACATTTAAGACAGTATCTTCACATCAGATTTTCCTAATACTGAGTTAGGGTATATTATGTGCAATCTTGAACATTCAGAGTATCCCATTTTATTTTGTGTTTATCTCTCAGTGATATTTCAGTTCTCCCTTTAAAAGTAAGTGGAATTTTCTGAGACCCTAACACGCATGTTATGGGCAACCAGAGTACTGAGTCTCAATCCAGGGACCGCCAAGAGCTACGGGAGTGGCCTCGGTCTGCATTTAACTTTGCCTCATGAATATTTCCACAACCGCAAATAAAGACAGCCACTCTGATATGTGACTCAAGGTATGCAAAATACATGTGAAGGAATTAATGAATATTTATACCTAGAAATGAGCAGGAGCATTTTTGTATAAGAATAGCAGGTAAGCTCAGTGACAGATAGGTGAACTAAATGTAGGAAAAAGCAACAAACAAGTTTTGTTTTGTTTGTTTGTTTGTTTTGGTAACATTGTCACCTTTAATTTTACAACTACTTTGAGTGATCCCAGAGGTAGGATTCCACTTTACAATCAGAATGAAGTTCTAAAGATGTATGACTTTCTCGAAATTACTGAAAAAAATTACTCCAAAAAGAAGAGTGAATGGGATATTCTGACTTCCAGACAAGCTCTATGCACAGCTCTGAACTGGAGGCCTGTCAGATAGAAAACTTTTAATAAAACCACTGCTTAAGACAATATGATATTAATTAACAGGAATATAATTGTACCTAAATTATTGATAGGATGATTTAGATGATAGTGACAGACAGTAAGTGGTTCTATTGATGTCGGTGTTAGCCTGGAGACTCTAGGTGAGTGTTTTGTTTTTCTGTCTCCATTTAAAACTCTGGAAAGGGGGTATGCAGTTCTCTGTGGCTAGTTCTGAAGATGCCCTATGATAATTTATTTTAAAAGGACAGTCAATGTGTGAGTTTGCTAATGATGTGCAGAAAGTGTGGTAAAGCAGCTGGATCTCTGCCTCCTTGGATCTAAGTAATGATTTGGAAAACTGAGAACTTTTTTCAACTTTATGTCATCAAATATCATTAAACACCTAGCTGTATGTGTGAGTTTGTCAGATCTTATATTCATCTTACTGGACCATATGTTTTCACACCAGAAGTACCTACTTGCCTACTTGGCTAAATCTCACATTCAATTTACACAAAATCACAAACAATAAGATGTACCAGATTATTTAAAAGTAGCAGTGATTGGTTACAAGTGTGTCACCTTTAATGACCTCTTAGGTTTGATATAATACTCGACTTAAGGTTGGAAATATATAGGAATGAGGAGATTTCATTTCAAGTGTTTGTTTCATTTTTGTCCTTCTATAGAGATCTTTGGAGAGAACTAGAAGGAGAGCTTTTCCAAATATAGGAAGCAACCTGAAATGAATTTTATTATTGGTTTTAGAAAAATTGCATGGTACCAATAATGAGATTAACAAAGATGCAGAAGAGTAAATCTGTCATTGCCACAGCATCACGATCTTCAAAACAAATCTTCAGAGTGAGTTTTTCAGATGGATTAATTGTGGTAAGGCACTGGAATGAGCTAAGTAATCCTTTCTTTGTGAAGGTAAAGCAGAGAAATAGGCAAGGCAATGAGGGGGAGGCTTATCATTCTTTAAAGAGTTTTGCTCTGTTTCAGTAAGGGCCTAGACACTAGCCTTCACTGGTGTCTGGCTTCCCCATGTCAGAAACTTTTATCCTCTTGCCAACCCTTTCCAGAGAGTGACTCCCCAGTCCTGAGTTGGGTCCAGACAGACATCTGCCCGTACAGAGCTGGGAAATAAAGTCTACTATCTAGTAGCTACGAAAAAACAAAAAAACAAAAAAACTTTCTATCAACCCTTTTACTTTTAAGTCCATCTCACACCCTGCTCTCTACACAAACTGATTCTCCAATGTCTGAATTTCTTTAGAATTTACAAGAAAATATACCTGCATCTTCCCGGCACCCTAAACATAGAGTTAAATTTCAGTTTCGCTACTCTACTGAATCAGTACTACTACAGTCATCACCAGATGATAAAATTTTGTTGACACTGGGTTTCTGCTTTGTCTCCTTTTCTACACTCTTTGTCCTTGTAGTTTATGTCTCTTAAAAAATTCCATTACATACATTTTAGTAGTGTTTTGGGAAAGTGCAGAGATAAATGTCCTTAAGTAGAAGTTCTCCCCACTCTCTCTTTAATCTCTCCAATCAGACTTTCCTCTTCATAAGCCCACTAAACTGCCTTTGTCAAGGTGACCACTTGCCCTTTCTGGGTGTTTGATGTGGTTGATTACCTCCTTCATCTTGAAACACTTTCTTTCCTTTACTCCTTAGACATAGACCCTCTAGACCTTCTTGGTCTGACTGGTCACTCTTCTCGCACTCTTTTCCTGTGTTCTTCTCAAGATCGTCAATCCACTTGGGGTTTAATCCTACGGCCTCTTCTGTCTTCTTTCTAAACTTACTGCATGGCTAATCAAGTCTTCTCATGTGAAATGCCATCTCTATGCTCATGAGTCCCACTTTTATTTTTTCAGCCCAATGTCCATCCTGAGATACTTACAGTATATATACCTAATTAACAGAGTCACTTAAATGCCTAAAGGGCATTCGGTTTTTATTTCAAAAAATGAACTGTTGATACCACCTACTTTCAACCTCCAGTCTCACTTGTCTCAATACATGACATCAATATCAGGTCAATATTTATACTTTCATTCCATCAGCAGGCACCTTCCTCTCTACCTTCCATCACATCCTAGATATAATCACATTTCCACAATGGAACCACCTGCGGTCATGAACTCCTACACTGTGCTCATCTTTTCTTCTTTTTTTTCCCCCTATAGTCATTTCTTGACAGAGATGGTTTTAAAAAATAAATGAGACATGGAACTCGTGCTCAGACTGACAGAAGCTAAGTTTTCCCAGATCTGGTCTCTCTGGGTCTTTCCAGTTCATTCTCAACCCCTTAACCTACTACCTCTTGTCACGGTGACTATCTTGCTCTCTCTCCAACTAGCCCCACTTGTTTCAATCTTTGGAACTTTGCAATCATTTCTATCTTTTACCTGAAAGCGCCCCCTAGAGTTTTTGCCTGGAACTTATAACTTGCAGGAACCTAGCTGCCAATGGTATGGTTTCACGGAGGCCTTCCATGGCCAACTTTCCTCCACTCTAGTTATTCTCTACTCCCTTCGTTTGTCTTCAAGTAACTCAACATCTCTTGACATTTAACGTATTTACGTATCTATTTTCCATTTCCCTTTCTGGAAAGTAAACCATATATACAGAGAGAATTCTTCCCTATTATTTGCCTCCCCCCAGTAATTAGAACACATGCTTGATAGGAAGTAAACACTTGTTGAATAAAAGAAAGAGAAAGTGGAGGAGAGGAAAGCAATCGGACATGTATGCCCCAACCTGTTCCCTCTCATCTTACGCTAGGAGGGGATGTGGATATCTGAAATATAAATGATGGTTACATGAGCTGTTGGAAGATCGGTGGTGGACTGGGTCTCCAACACCTTGTAAATTTATACAGAGGAAAGCTCCACAGAGGTCTGGCATCCTTCGCCCGTCATCAGTGACCGTCTGGGGTGGATAAATCAGTAGGTCTAGCATATATCAGGCAGTGTGGGTCACAGTGACCCTCAGCAGGAGTTATGGGTTGATTTCCCAGGCCCATGAGTTGGATAAAAATCTTGGCGAGGACCTACATTTCCTGACGGACTGAGTTAACTGAAATTCTAGGCAGTTCTCTCTATATCACTGCCCAAAACCGGAAAAGACAAAACTTCCCTAGGCAGAGGCTGCAACTACAAACTCGTAGCATGCTAAGCACACAGGTAACAAAGTACACCGACCTCGCCAACGTCAGACACTATCCGTAACACACACTGGAGGCAACGGAAGCCAAAGGTCTGCGTTCACTGACCTGACAGCACACTGAGGTCTCGGAAATTACACTCAAGTGTCATATTAGGAGGAAAAGCTTCAGAAGGAGAAGGCGATCTTGAAACAAGTCAGTTTTCCAAATGAAAGACTGAGACTTTTGTAAAGAAAACAAAAACAAAAACAAGGTTTAGAATATCTGATTGAACTAAATTAATCTGTTTTAACCATTCAAATATATTTTTTTCCTAATCAGTATATAGGGACTTATGAAAGGATCTTGAAAAGTTATTTAAAAGAATTTTACACTTCTTTTTTTCATGCTTTCAAATTTTAGCATGAGTGCTAATGAGGTCCTTCAGCATAATTCCATATTTCAGTGTGACCCTTACTACTGTAATCAGGGCCAATAAAAGGCAGAACAGATCCAAGGTGTGTGGCTACACGGAGCCTCACAGCGTCACGGTACAGAAGTGAGGTCACAGTTATCTGGATGGGGAAACCATGCGAATGAGCGCATCCAATATCTTGACAAAACGAAAGCCCTGGACAAATAAGCTCAGCAAGAAGGCCGTGTAGGTAGCATAAATGACTCAGGGTCTGCCTCCGAGGGCAGCATCCACCATGTTGAATCTGCGTAAAACCGCGAGTTGGTAAGACCTTGGCCATGGAGCGTGTGTTGGTGAAGGAGCACTCGGTGCTAGACATTCTGTGAACATAAGGAGAAGAGGAAGTGGATTTTGCAGGAAGGCTTGGATGAACTTTCAAATGTTATGACAGCAGCCATCACAGCAGATTAGACAAACTGTGTGACAAGGAATGGGAACGAGCCAAGAAACAGAGCAGTGGTTTCGACTTGTAGGATGCTGAGAAAGTAAGTCTCCCTTGTGCAGCATTTCCACACCCGACCCGCTGCATAAGAATGGATCTCGGGCCAGGACATGTCCTCACCAAGAGCGGCGGTCCTCCGAGCTTGTGCTGGGCTGCTTGCCTCATGTAGGACTGACCTTCCCTGTCGGCAACTCATGTGTCTCTGGGTTTTGCTCAAGGGTTTTCCGGGCCTCACTCGTGCCCTCAGATCCTGTGTCCCAGAGCCCATTACAGTGAGGTTGAGGTCCTTCCAACATAGCAGGAACTGGACTGTGTCCCCAGCTAGCTACGGATCAGGTCCACTAACCACATGAATCCTTGTGTTGCGTGGGGCTGCATCTTGTACATTATTTCTCTCCTCTTGCTGGCAGTAAACACTATTATTTGAAGCTGTGTCTGATCCCAGTGATTTGAAATGATGCCCCGGTCTCTTCACTGGGTGGCCTTTAGGGGCCTTGCAAAATCGAGGAATGACCCATTGGCCAGAAAATGGTAAAACATTTCATTTGGTTCTTTGCTTATGTCTACTTTGTAATGTCAGTGCCCATGATTTTTATTGATTTAAGGGCAAGAATCATCATACTTCATACATATGGAATAATGATGAATTCAGCATTTCCCTAGTACAAAAAACACTAACTCTTAACTGTGTAGCTGCCATCAAGTTTAACTAATTTTACACAAACTGAAAAACTTTATTGGGTCACCGCAGACTTAATTACCTTGTAGCATAGTTATTTGATGTGAGAATGAAATTAGTTATCAGTTTTGGCAAGCAATTTTTAGAAAATTAACTATTTATTTGGATTAGAGAATAACACATTTGCTGGAACAGCAAACTGGCATGAATTATTTCCTAATAATTTCATGATGTTTCAGAGGAAAATATATTTTTTATACTTTTACAACAAAAAGGTTCTGATATGAAATGCATGAGGCATAAGGATACACAAATGGGAGACAGTTTTGCAGAATAATACTGAAAAAAGAGATCTTTGTGAATTAGAGAATATTATTTCTGTCCTCAAGGATGAAAAGCTACAGGGGAAAAGTGTGCCACTGTGCAGATGCACAATGCTTCCCTGCACTTATCCAATGAGTGTCAAGATTTCGGCTAAATCTCATCAGAAAGGAAAATAGCGAAGGAGCAGCCTCTCAGCCTCTTCCAAGTCTTAGTGCAGACGGCGAGGGAAATCTTTCTGGTGCTACTCAAAGCTGGAAGAAACTGTGTGGTGACAGTAATGTTAGGACTAACTAGGAAACACAATAAATGCATTTGGTAAGCAGACTCAGAGAATGGTTACTCAAAAACCTTGAAGAATTGTTCCTCTAGGACAAATACAAAGACAACTGTCGCAAATACACTTCCACTCATCTACTCCTCTTTTCACCACAAGCGTTGCTCATTTATCCCAATCTTAGAGAGTTTCCGTTGCACATTGGATAGAATGACATGGCTACATATGATGACTATTCTTAGAAATGAGGGTAACTGTTTAAAGGTTAAGGCCTTCCTTGTGGCTCATGATATGAAACATATGGAATCAATACTGATTCCATCATGGTCCAGGGCAGTTTGAGATAATCATGACATAGGTCGTGTATACTGGGCAGTTCCAACCAGGGGAGCACCCCTGATCACAGAGAGCACATCCATGCATGGGACCTGAAGTGGGGACGCGCGGCTGGAGAGTCATCGTGCTTAGAGAAGATACCACACACACACACACACACACACACACACACACACATATGTTTTGACTATTATAGCAAGCCATAGGCTAAATGATCTTAAAATTTAAAATTCTATACAGAATAGAGAACCTGCTTTATTTTTACATAGAAATTTCTTAACTGTTCTTCTCTAGGAGTATCATCGATAATGTACAATGAGGTTTTCCCCTTTTTCATTTCTTTTGCTATAACAAAATAGTGCTTTTTAGACAATGTGGTGACACAATGAAAGTCATCTTCAATTTGAAGACAGAAGAAAATGGTGCAGGAGAAAATAAATATGATATTGTTTTGAAAATTGAAGTTAGTCAACTCCATAAATTCTCAGCTCATATTAAAGTCAAAAGAAGAATTTCCATGCATCTCGAGAGTTTTGTAAAGATGAGTGAAAAAAAAAAATCACACGTAGCATCATTTACAATTTCACATACATGGGGCTGGTTACTAACTTTCTTTAGATATGAATTCTATATATGGGAGGCCAATTCAGATTACCGAAGGAAAACTTAGGAAAAATGTAATTCTTTTCTACCTCTACTTTTAAGTCATGATATGAAACTCAACATTTCACTTAAAAGTTGACTGACAGTCACCCTCTCATACCATATGTGTTTCCTAATTTTTAGCTAATCTGTTAAAGATTAAACTCAATGGTTAAAAAAGCAGAGAGTGGAAAGGAGATCAGTGTAACTGCTTCTGTGCATATGCGTATGGGTATGTAAGAATGAGAGAGACAGAGAGAGAGACAGAGAAAGACAGAGAGAGAGAGGAGCCAGGATTTCTTCATGGACCAGCACAGGAATGACGCTGATGACAAAGGAGGCCCTATGAGCCCTGGGAGTTGGTGCCTGCTTTATGGCAGGGATTGGTCTGCCCTGACTTACGATGCCCTCTTTTCTGGCCCTTCTCTAGCTCTCCACTTCTAAAGCACTCAGAGAATGTCCCTCTTTCCACGGAAGACATCTGGGGGGAAAGCAGATCTGTGTTCTATTCAGAGATCTGCTTTAGCCACAGATCTGTGATTGTCTTCTCGGCATCTACCTGATTCCAGCCCGTATTGTCCATCATCATCAACCTTCTCCAGATTTCTCCCTGCAATTTCTATAGCTGTTGAATTTTCAGGTCTCATACTAAGAAATGTTTAGGAAGGTTGCCACCACTCTCGCCTTTCATGTTGAAGGCAGATGTTCCTAATGCTTCATTGTATTCTTCACAGGAGGAAGATATACTGTGCACAGAGATACATATTGCCATTTAATTAACAAGGGCATACAAGCTAAATTATATAAACCTGCCCAAATTTCAACAGAAGAAAGAAATAAAGGCAAGCACCAATCTCTCAGGATAACTTCCTGTTTAATAGCCCCATCTTGAATGTGTCCTAGAACAAAAGGCCCAAGCTCCTTTTGAGATGGGACTGCCAGATTCTGGGATCCAGAAACCCTTTCACTAGCTTACTGAGGCCTAGACACAGTACTAGAGCCACGTCATTGGAAAACAAAGGGGTACAATTCCTTAGCTTTCCCTAAACACTGTCCTTACATTTGTAAATAGGCCTTTACTGAGTCTTCTGTAATTATCCTCAATTGTTTTCCAGTATGCTCAGTATCGGCTCCTTGTTGGCAAGCTGAATGGCATAAACATCATGCTGTAACTGATCTTAATGTCAAGATAATTTTCATAATTCAGTTGTATTTGCCCATTGGTTCCAAGCATGGTTCAACAGAGACAAATCATACTTATAACCATTAATAGAAGGAAGGACAACAAACAAATGTTCATCTCAACAGGTACAGAAAAGGCATTTGACTAATATTCAACATCCTTATATAGAATCAGTAAATCAGGAATAATAGGATAAAGACCATATAAAACAATCTCACAACTAACATTATATTCAACAGTAAAGTGCTGAAAGCTTTTCCTCAATTGAGAACAAGACAAGAATGCCTGTTCTTACCACTTCTACTCAACATAGTACTGGAAGCCATTCAGCGTGATAAGCAACAAAACAATAAATGAATAAATAAATAAATGCCACCTAAATTGGAAAAGAAGAAGTTAAACTATTTCTATTTGCAGAGGACATGATCTTACACATTGAAACCCTAAAGACTCAAGCAAACCTCTATGACAAAGATTAAATGAATTCAGTAAAGTTGCAAGATACAAAACCAACACAGAAAAATCAGTAGTATTTTCATATACTAACAATAAACAATCTGAAAAGCAAATCAAGAAAACAATCTCATTTACAATAGCTAAAAAACACCAAAGATTAAATTGAACAAAGGAAATGAAAGACTTGTACATGGAAAATTATAAAACATTGATGAAAGACATTTAATAAAATGCAGATAAATGAAAATTTGTTCCATGTTCATTAATTTGAAAATTAATATTATTAAAAAGTCCCTATCACTCAAAGCAATCTATGGATTTAATGTAATCACTAAAAAGTTCCAGTTACATTTTTTCACAGAAATAGAAATAGGAAACAAAAGTAAAAATGGGAAAACAATATTGCATCAAGCTAAAAAACTTTTATGACCCAAGAAAAAACAAAATGAGAGACAACTTATATAGAGTAGGAGAAAATACTTCCAAATTGTACAAGTGATAAAGAGTTAATATTCAAAATATATAAGGAATTCCTAAACTCAATAGTAAGAAAATAACCTGATTTTAAAAATGTGAAAACATTTAAATAGATATTTCTAAGAGAAGACATACAAATGGCCAGTCGGTGTGTTCAACATGGCCAATAATCAGAGGACAACAATCAGAGAAAAGTGAGTCAAGATAAGGTAACATCTCGAACCTGTTAGCGTAGCTAGTATCATATCAAAGAAAGAAAGAAAGAAAAGGAAGAGGAGCCTTCGTGCACCATGGTTTGAAATGCAGATTAGCATGTACATCATGAAAACTAGGGTAGTAATCTGGCACTCGGAGGCTCATGCAAGAGGACTGGTGTAAGTTGGAGGCCAGCCCAGCGCCATAATGAGTTCAAGGAAAGCTCGGGCTACATAGCAACACCTTGTCAGAAGAAAGGGGGAGAGGGAGTTAAGATGAAGTTTCCTCAAAAAGTTAAGGACAAAAACTACCACGTGATGAAGAAGTTCTGCTACCCGATATGCATCCTGAGGATATGAAATCAGTCTGCGGAAGAGATACCTGCACTCTCATGTTTATTGAATCATATTATTCATAACATCCACCTAAGTGTCCATTGACAAACAGAATAAAAAAAAAAAGAAAAAATGCACTGCACGTACACAACAGAACATTCGACTTTTAAAAAGAAGCTCTTGAGATTGTAATGACATCGATAAACATAGGAGGCATGTTAAATAATATGAGACAGCCACAGAAAGACAAAGACAGCACAAGTTCAGTTCTCCGTGGAGAATATTTTAAGAGTTGAACTCATAAAAACAGAGTATCAAATGGAGTTATCGGAGGGTTAGTGGTAGGGAAACTGAGGGACACGTTGGCCAAAGACACAACATTTCAGTCCGACAGAAGGAATAATTTCAAGATACCTAGTATACATCATGGTGAACACAGTCATTAGTAATACATGGTGCAAATTAAAATAGATGAGAGTATACTTCGTTTTCATCACACATAAAAATAAGTCTGTTAGATAATGTGTATGTTAAATTTCTTGGCCATTCTACAATTAACATATAAAACATTATGTTGTAAACCATACATTTATACAATTTTACTTGTTAAGTATTTGATTTTAAATATATAATTTGGGTTATTTTTAAATATATGTATATATACATATATGTTTTATATATGGTATATTTGTATTTATATGCCTATAGTTTCTAATTTCTATTTCTGATGATACAATGCCACTTCATTGTGTAACTTACTAGGCTGATTCAAGAAATCAGATACCACATTTTCTACAATGGATGATCATCCTTCAATTTACGTCTCCTAATCTTTGCAAATTCTATGCTTTGGATATTTGCTGAGCCCAAAATTTTGCCCAAAATGGGTCATTCTATTCCATTCTTGAGATGTATTTGTTCCATGCTTTAATGTTCAGCTGGTTGCCCTTCTTTGATTTGAATTTCTTTGATTGGGCCATAGCACTTTTCCTGGAACTGTAGCTCTTAACAAAGTTGGTGCATAGCAGGTACCTTTCTACTTTAAAATGTATACAATTATCTAAAGTGAGTAATGAAAATGATGAAGGTCTCTTTCACATTCATAATAAACTCCTGCATTCAAAAAATAAGCATGAATGATGAAGTACGTAAGAATGTTAAACATAGACAGAAAGCTAGTAGTTATTAGTTTATGTGGGGACAGAAGGAGGAAGGAGAGAGAGAGGGAGGAGAAACCTCATAAGCTGTGTTAAGTGTAAGGAGACTACTCAAGTATCTTGTGACACACCAACAGAATTCAAAAGCGGTGTTAGCAAAAGAAGTAAGGCAGTAAGCTCAAAGATGTTTTAAAAATTGAAAGAATAAATGGAATACATGGTGGTCAAATAAGTTTCTTCAAGTAAAAAAGAATAGAAAGATTGAGTCATAAACTATGATTCTCTCACTTCACAGTTATGTTATTCATCAATTGGCAGCTCACATAATATCTCCATTATGGTTCTACATATGTTCTATGTAAGAAATGCAGAATGAACTCACACCTGGTTAGCAGAGTAACTGGAAAATTCAGTTCTAACCAGGTGTGTGAGCATGATTGTCTGGAAAACAGCAAGTGTTTCCTACTGCCCAGGGCACCATCTGCTGGCCCGCTTCACTCAGGAATCAACTCTAGTCTACAATACTACCCAAGAAAGGGCAATGTGCAGAAAGAAAGACAGAGACAAGGAGCAAGACAGAGACAGACAGAAACAGACGGATTGTAATTATTGCTAATGCTAAAACCTAGAATTCTAGTAGCATGGCCCTTCTGCCTGCTTGCACTGTGTCTCACCAGTATTTCCTTTGGCTTCTTCGTATGTATTTGAAACCAATTTAATATCTGATAATTGAAAAAGTTTAGACTGTGAGCATTTCTTTCCCATGAACTCTAAGACAGCTTTCTTAGAACTGTTCTGGGAAGTTACTAAATTGCACAGGTGTGTTCCCTCATCCAGTGGCATGTACTAGGAAACAAGGTTGTATGCCATTAGTTTTACTCAGAGTTACCAAAAGCTTTCCACCCCTGCATATGAATCCTCTGGAGTTACAATTTACTGTGATCATGTAATGTGTTTACAAAGTGGCTGAATCACGCCATCAATCCGTGGGGTTCTCAAGCCCATAACTTGGATCCACAGTCTCTTCTAGACCAATTTCTTGGGTTGACAACTTCTGTGATGTTAAATTTTAATTGTCAATGTGTCTAGGTTAGGGGTGCCCAGAAAGCCGGTAAAATATAAATTCTGGTTGTGCCTGTGAGTGTATTACTAAAGAGATAGCATTTGAGTCAGTGGACTGAGTAAAGATCTAGCTTTCCCATTTTGGAAGGGCATTGTCCAATTGCTTCAGGGCTTGGATAGAAGGCAGAGAAAAAGTGAACTTACTCTGGGTCCTGGAGCTCAAACATTCCTCTTTTCTCCGCTTTTGAACGGCAAAACTCTAGGTTCCTGGGCCCTTGAACTTAGGCGGATTATACTGTAACCTTCCCTAGTTCTCCAGGTTACAGATTACAGAGTCTTTGGATTCTTGGCCTCCATAATCATGCAAGCCAGTTCCCATAATGGCTCCTCTCTCTCCTCTATTGGCCTATACACGTGCTCACTTTTGAGTGTGTGCACATTGTATTGGTCCTATTTCTCTGAAGAACCCTAACACAATCTATGCAATTAAGGGAGTAATTCTCAAATTTAGTTGCTATTAAAATTAGTTCAGGAGTTTGAAGAAATAATGATGTTGGGTTTTTACACGCAATGTTGTAATGTAATTGATCCCAGATAGGACCAGTTTATCAGGATTTTAAAAGCTATCCAAATAATCCGATAATATTGGAGGACCATTGTACCTAACCAATTAATGTAATATAGTTTCTTTGGGCCTTTTAAAAAGTACAGAAAAGAAAAAAAATGATGAAGTTTAAAAGCTCATTTCCCTAATATTTGTGTATGGTTGGATGATTAATAAAATGTGCTGGACCTGATTGCACACCTAGCTAACGGGTAGCTCAAGCACTGAGCTGCAATTTCAACAGACGCCAGCTGCAACTTGGTATCACTTGGTGGAAGGGTCTGCACCCACTAAACTATCTGGGAAAAGTTTTAGGGACGCTGTGACTGAAGAGAACGGTCAGAAGCACAGAGATGATTTGTCAGTGTCCCTCTACCTGGAGCCCATTTTGTGGATTTGACCCAGGATCTTGACCTGAGAGAACCCTAGGAAAAAGAGACCCTTCTTCCTGATGCTCTGATTCTGGAAATAGTGCCATCTGTGTTTATTGTTACCTGGTTTGAACAGATGTAAGAGGGTTGTGTGTCATTTTCCCGTCACTCTTTACTGGGTCTCCACAAGCTCAATTGTACCATCTACAACAGCATAGAAGAATGCTAACCCAGCTGTACTATAATGGGACCAACATAGAAGTGGGAGCCAGTGGTCAATCTTACAAATAAATTCATAGTTTTTCAATTTTATAATTTTGCACTTGTCAGCATTTTCATAATGAACTTTTATTGCATCATCTGTTCTTACTAGCTGCCAACATATTTGCAAAATCTTTTTAAAAGTCCAAACTAAATATACAAGATAGAGTCATGCTGACTGAAGAAAATGACTTACAAAGCTACTTTCTTGATTGCCAATGTTTTGGTTTTTCCTATTTGCTGTTTTCTTTTCCTTGTAGCTGGGCCCAACTCTTACTCAGCTCTTGTCTATTTTTTACTTTCTCTGCTGTCAACTTGATTTCACATGCTCCTGGGGGATTTTCATTCATTGCTTCTAATTGTAAGATTTTGTAATTTGTGATTTATAGGATATTAATCACATTAATAAAAACAAATCTCTCAAATTCAGAGATTCAAAGAACTTTGAGTTCTTTTTCTAGTTTTATTTTTATCTGAAATATGGAACTTTGCTAGCAAGACTGGGTGACTTAATGCATCCCACATGAATTTCAGAGTCAGATTCCAAATTGGGGGTTGAAATCTTGATTTACTTATTCTGTGACCTTGAGGAAGTTATTTATACATCTGCAACACAGGACCAAACTTCCAAGGTCACTGACAGGAACAGAGACGTGTATTCACATACATACATATGCCACTATCTATATTTACTTAACTACCTGCAGAGTATTTGGACCACATTATACTCCAAAATGGCAACTACGAATAGCTTGCCAACTGTGGGATAAAACAAGAATGATGACTGAGGCGAAGGATTGGAAGAAACACAGGTCTTGTCTATTATTTTCCAGGCATAGTTTCACAGTTATTCTAAATAAAGGACATCAAAATCTCACAAGTGGAGAATTCAAAAAGAAATGTGGCATGGAGAATGTTGATTTGCACACAGTGTACCCACATGACTTTCTCAACGACTGGTGCCTAAAGGTAAGCGACTTCCTGTAGCTTTTATTATCACAGATGACTGATACAGCCCATTTTACTGGGAATTTGATAGTTAAATCTTAATGAATCTGAGTAATCCATTTTATTTTTAAGTTCCTACTACTTCAGTTTAGAAAAAAAGTATTTATTGCACCACAGAATTGAAAAGAAGATTAAAGAATCATTCTTGACCTCAGTGGAACCGCATTCTCGATAGGGAAAGAAGTTATATACAGGTGAAAAAGTTTTGAGGCTACTACAAGATGGTATGTGATTACAAGTTAATGACTGACATAGGTAAGTACAGATAAAGTCACTGGAGAAAGACATTAGTGGGGGGTGGGAAAGTCTGAGAAATTTTAGTAAAAGTCATGTGAATTGAGCTGGCTTTCACATATTTTAAGGTTAGGATATAGAGGGCATTTTCTGATATCAAATGATTTGAACTATGATTTCCTATCACACGGGGATTCATTAAATTATATTTTACTTGCTCAAATTTTTCTTAGAGTTGCAGGGTTATTCATTTTTAATGCCTAATTTTCCGGCTTTGACATCAAAGGGAGATATTTAAGGACCTTTCTGTTGCTTTCGCGTTGAGCACCTTGCTCTAGCCGAAGTGCCACACGGCTTCTCATTTGTAAAACTTTATGCATGTACGGGGAACTTATTGCAGTAACAAGGTACAAAAATTCTTTCAATTTAAATTATCTTCACACTGAGAACTAAACTTTAAAATGTCTTAATGAAGAAAAACCCATGTGACCGCCCAGTCTACTCCTAAGTGCTGTCTGCCTTCAAATACCCTCTTCCCATTTACATATCTAATTCTTCACTGGCAGGAACAGATCACTGCATGAGTTTTGCTGGAGGAAAGAAATAGTAAAAGATTTTCTTTCATAAAGCACATTTCTGTCTCTGAAGGTTTGAAGTTAAAAATTAATGTTATAAAGGGAACAGATTTTATACTGACTCTGACTGAAATTAAAATGAATATTGGATATTTCTGGAGGGACTTTATGAAACAATGCCGGTGGAAAAATTAGGAACTTAATATACACACACGCATACACACCTTTACGGATGAAATGGTACAGAGGAACACCGAAGCTGGGTGAGTAAGCTGTCAAAACCATCAGTGTTGATTGGCTTCCATTCTAAATGCATTTGGTCTGAACCGCTGTGTCTGGGGAATGCACACTGTATGTGCCACAGAACCAAAATTAAATCTCCCTTCCTTTGGTTGAATGTTTTCTCTTCAGCCTAGCCCGAATCTGGATACCCAGGCAAGACTGAAGATGGACTGGAGTTAAATATTAAATACTATTTTAAAAATTTCAATGGAAGCTTAGAGTAGTTAGCTTCTGTTCCAGTCAAAGAAACAAAGTGAGAAAATGTATAGGAGGGCTGAGAACAGAATAGGGCCAGGGCTTAAATGAGGGGCTCTAAGATGTTTGAGGATTTCTGAAAGACAGGAAGTTAATGGGATTCTATTTATATTAGTTTCCTAGGGCTGCCATAACAAATTACCACACACTTGGTGACTTAAAACAACTGAAACATATTCTTTCACAGTTCTGGAGGCCAGATGTCCAAAATCAAGGTGTTGGCAGGACCACATTCCCGCTGCAGGCTCCAGGGGAGAATCTTTCCCTGCCTCCTTCAGTTTCTGGTGGCGGGAGGTGATCTGGGCTTCTGCCTGAACAATTCTAATTTCTGCCTCCACCTTCACTGTGGAAATGGCCCTCTTCGCTGTGTCTTTGTGTCTCAAATCACTCTTCCGTTCTCTTAAAAAAATACCACCCATTGTAATTAAGGCTTTAAATCCAGGATGTGAACTAGAGACCCCTCAATAAAGTACATCCACAAAGGCCCTACCTATTTCCAAATAAGGCCACACTCACAGTTGCCAAGGGCTTGCAACCTGACTACATTTTTCTGGGGCTACTGTTCAAAACACTAAATTACTATATGAATAAAACAGAACAAAGGAAACAACTGCCCAGAATTTGCTTAAGAGGGAGCAGCACAAGTTCTAGAGATGGGGACTGTTATCCAGGGATTCCGGGCTCCTCCTCGTGAGGAATTGAGGAGAAGATGAATAGGAAGTTGATTTCGTCACTTTCTTTGTCCCTGAGACAAAATACCTGACATTTATAACTCTGAGTGAGAAAAATTTATTTTGACTCATGTTTCAGGCTGCAGTCAGCCAACTTCAAACAAGTAACAGTGTGGCAAAGGGATGGAGTGGGGTAGAAGCTGCTCACCTCAGGACAACCAGGAGCCAGACCGAAGGGAAGGGCTGGAGGTGAAACGCCTCCCCAGGCCCACCCCCAACAGCACATTTAACTAGGATCTGATCACCGCAATAATTCACCAAGGAGTACAGCTCCCCCAGGATCCAATCACTTCCAAAATCCCCACCTACAATCACATGAGGATTTAGGGGGCCATCTAGCCATAAACCACAACAGAAATGGGAAAGAAATGAGAGAGGTCATTGAAGGTCTGTGGATGAATAGCTACAGCCCTCTCTCCAACTCCCCTTCTTCTCTCATTCTGAAATCAAATCTGGCAGCAGTGACTTTCGCTCTCGCCCTTCCCACTAGGACACAGGAGCCTCTTCCTGAGGAGGGTTAGTCCTTGGAGTCATTATGGTTCTTTGCATATCAGAGGAATCCTAGGTCCTCTACTCAGCCTCCTCCAAGGCGAGTTGCCACGTGTATCGCCTCGGTGTTCAGAGCCAGCACCGCCCCTCAGGAGAAAGATCTGCTTTGGCGGGACTCACCATCAGTGAAGTCTCGCGGAAGCTGCATGTGGGTATCAGTTGAGTGCTCACATGGATAGAAATAGAGAATGCAAGTATATCAGACACTTGCGACAAAGCCAACAGCATGGAAGAAAATGACGAAGGCTTTTCTGGTAATTCTTACCAAGTTTGATAATTTGTGATCTTTACATAGCAATCACGACATCCTAGACTTTCAATAAACTCTTTGGTTTAATGTAAAATGAACTTTGAAAGACTTTAATTTACTACCTTCAAAAAGATTTAGAAACAGCTATTGCCTCTGTTTCCCTTATCTGTGAAATTGGGTCATTAGAAAAGTAAATGAGTCACTAAAAGGCCTTTAGAAAGTGCACTAGCAGGGTAGCACACTTTTAAAATATTTTAAAATAACTGTCCCTCAGAATTTACATAAATATTTTCTTCGAAAATTATTCTTATAGTGCCTGTATCACTCTAAGCCCAAGCAGGAGACAAACAAGTGTCAGCATTTCAAACAAAAGGCTTATTATAAAGAAGGATTCAGCAACTAAAGGAGAAATGTAAGATGCAATGAAAGAGCCAAAAGGTATCCTAGACCTGAATGTGAGTTACCAAGGAAAACAAAGGCCTGGGAGGGAGCCTTTCTGTGGCTCCGGTGCACCCCTTGTTGGAAGGCGAAGACAGTGGTGCAGACGTGCATGGGTTTGCCCAGATCAGGTCTGGCACAGACACTAGGCAAGAGGAAGCATCGCTTCAGAGTGCAGGCGGACTGCTGCAGGTGAGAAGGTGTGCAAGAGGCAGTGTGCACTGGAGATCAAAGGCGCGTGCTATGTCCACAGTATGAGGGACTGCACTATCAGGGCATATGGCGGGGACCATGACAAGCTGGCCCATCAGCACTGCTGACCTCGTGTGGTGCCACAGCCTAGACCGGAGAGACCACCTCCCCCTGCAGCGGACGTCATTCTGTAGTCCTCTACTGCGAATGTTAGCATTGAGCTCACTGTTAAAGGAATCTCGTTCATTAACGCCAAGCAGACACTGAAGCTGAGAGGTAAGAGATGGGTAAGTGTAACAGAATCTATGAAAGCATACTGGAGAACCATTTTATAACTGAAAATCAGCTATCTTTTTGTGCCACAGGTTGTGCGATTGTTAAATGTTCAACACTCTTTCTTTATTTTCTCACAACTGGATTTCATATGATAGCTAACAGGTTCAGTGCTTCATGCCTGTAAAAGGAATTAAGGTGCCTGAACCTATTTAACGCTCACTATCAACTTTTGAGTTAAGTACCATTATTAGTCACAGGTAAGGAAACCTACACGTATGCTTTATTGGCCATAAATCTGGTTTATATCACTAGCCATAACCGTTATGGCCACTCTCTCGGGTGGGGCTGTGTGGCAGGGAGGTGTCCTACTTGAGAACAAAAACTATCGTTTTGATAAAATTTTAATTCTGTGCACTTAGAAATAGTTTTATAAAACCTAAACACTAGTCAGGAGGATGATTATTGGTAAATGTCAAACTGACTATATCGAAACCAATTAATTATTTTTATTGTTTTACAAAGAATAATGGAAAGCACCTCGAGAGGTAACATGTGCTTTTCCACCCCCGAGGAGTCACTGTCTAAATATCCAATCCTGTAATCAGTATTACAGGTTACTTTTTTTGTTTTTTAAGAGATACAGGGACAGAAAACTGTTATCCCCCAAGCAGGACAGTACTTGAGTTTCTGATGTTGTTATTGTCGCTATTATTTTGCTAGCAGATCTTTCTTGATTTCAGTTAAAGACAGAAAAGTGTGTCATGGTCTTAGTGAGATTTTTGTGCCATATGCTGAGATAGTATATGGAGGAAGAAGTTCTTGGAGGAACAAGTTAATTTCAAAAGAAATCTTTTTTTGTTTGTTTGTTTTTAAATTCTTAAAGGATTATTAAGAAGTGCTTTCCTTTCTCGATTAATGAAACCAGCGTCACCTAATGGAAAATGACCCTGTGACCCTTCCGAGCCGTCATGTCCAGCAGGCCAGGACCACCATAGCAGTGTCCTTCTTTCCTGCAGGGGAACCAAGAGCAAGAGCAGTCAGCTGCAGGGAAATGGGCAAAATGCCCCACCAAAAGATGACACCATTTTAAAAAGGAAAACAATCTGAAAAACTCAGAAAGCTCCCTGACATAAAAATCCTTTGGGATCAGTTTTCTTAGCGAAGCATTTTCTGCTATGAATGAAGGCTCATATCTGCATTTTAAATTTGAGTGTATGAGATCATTTGAGAACCGCATTACCAAGAAGGTCATCAAGTCCAGTGACAGCCGAGGAACACTTTATTAAGTACACGCGTTTGCTCCTGTCCTGGCCCCCTTTCCACTTCCTGGGGGCATCTTCCTACACAGGTCATTTTACGTGAAGTCCTAAGGCTTGGAGAGCTCCATCATGGAATGTGCGAAATGCTCTCTCGATACTTCAGGACAGCTGTGAGGACAGAGCTAAAATCACCTGTGTGGCAGGACTACACGAACTGTCAGACCATGAATGAGCTAAGTGTTCTCAGAGTCTCCACCTCCCCAGTCTTGGGAATGGACAAAACTGGCCCTTATCAAATCATATATGCCGAAACAAACACATACACATATTTCCCTTGGGCTGTGTTTAGGCCTGGGAACAGCTCCGCACAACAGCAGATTATACAGAGATGGCCACAAACTCAGGGGCAGAGTCTGGGACGTGGAACGACGCTGAGCAGTCAGGCACCAGCTAGGTGGCTTTGGCAGGACCCTGACTGATCTGAGTTTCTGTCTGCACTTCAGTAAAACTGAAATAATGTTTGAACTCAGCTGTTTACATCACTGTCCCGAGTCTGGATCCCGTCAGTGCAGGTTACAATGCTTTACAAATCATAAAATAGATATGTAAAAATAATAGTATTAATAGGCATAATTGCAGTTGATACATTTCACTTAAGACACTCTTTCTTTTGAGTATTTCGTATGGCCTGCTGTGTTGATTGTACATGGCTCTTACGCAACTATTTTTGGGCTTCATTCAGATTTTACCACATATAAACATTTTGTGACATTAGAAACATTAGTTAATTACAGGTTATTTATATCAACTAAGTAAAAAAAGTTTTTAACAAAAAGCTAAAATAAGAATTCATTTATATTTGGATTATAGAACCATATTTGATAAAAGCTTTCACGTTGTATATTCTTTATTACAAGTTACTAAAAGTTTTAGAGGAAGCAAACTGAATTTTGCTTGCCCAAGGAAATTATTTTTAACAACCGAATCAGTCAAATGAAAAGTGTATCTCAAACTATAATCAGCTTCATTAGAATGATTTTCAAAATACTAATCTGTATTTCATATTGATCTGTGCTAAATGCTTTTTTTTCCCAGTTTGAGAATTATTTTGAAACAGTACCTGAATTTCCTTAGAAATTACAGAAATATGTACGTGCTATAAACTGTACCAATGCTTGGATCTTAAAATGTATTTTCATGATTTTAATTTTTGCTTACAGGTTTACTGCTTACTCTGATTTTGCTCTTTTGCAAATATGACCTCCATCAAGCATGTATAAAATATTGTGTTTCTTTAAACACATATGGTAGAAATCATTCCTGCTGATTGCTATACATAGTCACTGGTAGCCAAAGAGGGAGTGTGAGCTCAGCTGTTGTTGAAATGAAGACCAATTTAATAGCTAAAATGAGGATAAGAATTACATGGAAATTGCAGGCTGAAATATTCTGCATTTGATCTTAAAGAGATTATAGGAAGGAAAGAACACAGTGCAACAGCCTGCATTTTAAAAGGAGCCAGGGTTCTGATAGCGCCATCATTTATCAGGCCATAATCATAGTAAGCAGTATAAATCTATTTTTAAAACACTAATATGTTTTAGAGTCTTCGGAAAGAAAAGGCCAATTCCTTGAAGATGTTGGTGGTATTAAAATTCTGGTCTCTTGACATTGATAACCGCGGTACACTAGACTGGCGAATCATGATTTAGTTCTGCACGGTTGGGGGACAAATGTTGTCTTGGCCCCACCTCCACCCCAGGTGTTCAGGTATTTGTGTTGTTTTTCTGCGCCCTCCACAAGCTGCTATACTCAGTGGCTGGTGGTATTCTTTAGCACAAACAAAACACTGTAGGATGAGGCAAACGGGGTTGTTTGTGTGCTCTTATTTGAATAACCACGTTAAATACTCACTATACAGCTAGTAAATTACTGTATATAATGTATCACCAAAGTAAGCTGCCATAAAACCCAAGTGCTGTCCTGGCAAAATAAAAATACTGCGGAACAGAGTGTTCAGAGGAAGAGACTTCTCTTCTTTAGGCTTTGATTCCCTTCTCTGCAAAGAGGTTAGTGATAGTACCTAAAGGAAGATATTGTGATTCATTTTGAAATAGTGCCTGTGAGAGATCATAGACTCTGCCCGACCTCGACGGGTTCTAGAATTTGAAAGTCCAAAACTTCTCAGTTTAAATCCTGGCTGACCACTTACTTATTGGTGAATCTTGGACGGTAATTTAACCTCTCTTATCTTGACTTACCTAATTAAAAAATGTGATTAATAATAACACTGTGTTCATAAATTTGTTATGGGAACTAAACAAACTAATGTTTATAAAGCACTCCGCTGAATCTGAGCACTTACTGCTATTGTTTGCTAATTAAATAACAGTCCCAAGCTCACAAATGGATGTTACTATTATTATTATCATGCTACTTTTACTCAAAATAAATGAAATGTTTATGGTAAAGTTAAAAATTGTCACATCGAGACACTGTGAAGTTTAGAAACTTAAATAAGAATATTACAGCAGACTAAATATTCTGTTTGGCAAAACTATATTTGAAACAAATCAAGCTAGAATAATCTTTTCATAATTTGATGATGCCTCCCAAAATTCCTCCATAAGGAGCAATGTTAAAATTGACTATGGCCTTTTATTTGCAGTTTTAAGTTTGTTTTAGTATGAGGCAAGAGGTATTTCTTCTGAGCATATTGTGGTGACCTGTCGAACAGGAACCTTTAGAATCGTTTCATGGTATTGTAAAGATGCTCTTGATATACTCTTGAATATTTCTTTTTCAATCCCTGTGTTTAAATTCTTTTAAATTCTTGGCGTTAGGAAACGTCAAGATAACAGTACATTAGATTTATGTTGCCACCATAAAAAACAGCCACAAACTTAGCAACTTAAAAAATAACAATCTCCAGCTCTTATAGTTGCAGGTTCCAAGCCCAACACAGTATTTACTCATCTAAAATCAAGTTATCAACAGTACCGTGTTCCTTCTAAAGGCTGGAGGAAATACACTCTGTCTTTCTGCTTCTGGAGGCTGCTGGACCCTCCTGTTCCAGGCCTTCAGAGTCCTGTAGTTCCACATCACAGCACTCTGCTAGTAACTCTCTTTTCTCTTTGACTTTCAATGACTCTTGTAGCTATCTTAGGTCAAGGATCTTCTCCCTGGTGTAGCATCAGTTGACGTACAGTATTAATACTATCTGCATCCTTAATTCCCCTTGTCAGATAACGACACAAATTCATAGTTTCTATGAAAAGGTTGTGGATATTTGCAGAAGATATTATTCTGTCCACAATAATCAAGAACCTCAATCATTCTGTGAAATCCAGTGTCTAATGGAGTCATTACAGTATCCATTATGTGACTAAAGTGATAAATTCAATTTGCTGAAAAATGGTGTAATTATGATGGGTTTACCATCCACAAATAGAAGCAGATGGTGCGCACGCGCACACACACACACACACACACACACACACACACACACACACACAAATCTTATGTCACGAAGACCTGAGGAAATTTTGGCCCAGAAGAAATTATAACACTGGGTAAAAATTAAAAGCATTGATTTTCACACCCAATTTAAGGCAACAGCAGTGTCCACCACATGTGAATACAGGATGTGAACAAAGACTCCCCTGTCCTTTCAAATCATTAGCAGCCAAGTGTCCAAGTTTTATCGGCTTCTGTCTTTGTGGGTAGTATCAAAGACTCCCTGAAAGTTTTGCTGATATGCTAGGACATCAGCCTCAATCCTCTGGAATTTCAATGTGTCATCAAATATCTGTTACATATTCCAACCTCCTGAGAAGCTAGAGTATACCACAGTAATTTAAGTTACAGCAAAGAGGCAAAGGATCTTTTAAATGAAGTCTGTAACCAACAGAAAAAAAATTGACAAATACGGTGATCTCTGATATTACTTACATATTCACATTTTTTTGTAAATGCTGTTTAGGTTTTGCAATTTTGGCTCTTTTGCCTGGGAAGTGGAAGGTAGGAGCAAAATGCAACAACACCAGTGAAGAATAAATTCTTTGTAAGTCAGGGAAATAGAGTACATTTAGAACACTTATAGATTTTTATTTACTATATTACTGTTGAAGACCAAACCATGGCAGCACACTTATCCTGAAAAGCATGGAAAAGCTGAAATGTGTTTGAGTATGATTCCATTTGTTTGCTAATGGCCAGGCTGGCTTAAAATGCATTAGCTTTTTCAAGGGCCATGATCAATACTTCTGAAACTTTTAGCTCTCTTGGGTCCCTTAAAACCCATGGGCCATGATGTAATAAACTGGCTACATCAGCTTATTTTCAATATTTGTCTATTCAATCTCTTTGCCTGTATCCCTGATTCCTTTAGGTTAAAGAAAATAAAAGAGAGCTTCAGAAATTGGATGCAACCTTCTCTTAAATCAAGTTCTGTATGCTTCTATAAACATTTTGATTTTTACTCCTGGGAAGACAGCTGCTGCTGATTTCTAAATTGATAACTGCTCACCAATTTCATAGCATAGGATCATCTTCCTGCTGATCTGTTCCTAAATTCTGCCTACAAAATCAGTTTTTCTGCAGTAAGAACTTTACTTGCCTAACGTGTAGTAAACATGCCCTACGGCTTCTAGCCGATCATCCAGATTAAATGATAAAATACTTTACACTCAGTAGGTCTCTGCTCCCGTTTGTTATTACTACAATTACATAATTTAATCTAATTATTAAAATGACAGAGAATAGAAATAAATTTGACTCTAAGGCCATATTCAACACTTCAGATAGGATAAATTAATAAATTTTAGTCACTAAAAAGTTTATGTCAATTTAGAAGTAGGAGACACAAGTCTTAAGCAAAAGGGTAAAATCTGTGCTAATTTAACATTTTAACACAATCTTAAAAGAATTGGAAAGTAAAAATGTTTGTTGTTTATTTCAGAGAAATAAAGCAAAACTCCAACTAGAAGGACCTTCGGCAAAGGAATGTGCATTTCTACATACTTAATTGAAATAAAATATAAATTTATGTTTTACAACTCTTTGTTCTAACCAAGTTTTTCAGTTAATTAACAAACTTCTTGTCTTAGTATACAAGATAGGGAGACATCATTGGAAGTTATTAAACCTGTTTTTTTGTTGTTATAACTGCAGACGCAAAACACTAAAAACTTTGGCTCATGACCCTTAAGGGCACTAAAAGGTATCATAAATCTTTGATATTATCATTTAAAGTGAAAAAAATAGGACCTTGAAATTAGCTTAACTGTATATCTCTTGCATGACACGGGACAATATCTTAACCACTAAGATCAGTTCTTTTGTTTTTAAACACAGAATGTATAATAGCAATTTTCAAGCAATAGAATAAAGACAAGTGAAATTGCCTAGTATAAAGTAATTACTCTATAAATGTTATTTTCTTTCTCCCCAAGTACAATAATATATAAGATGTTTTGCAAGACTTGCCTAAAACTGTGTTGATTTTCTTCAAGACCTATTTTCCTTTAAATTTTTGTCTAAAAAGCTTGATTTTGCAGGCAACATTCTAGTGAACTTGCAAAAGGTTTAGGCATTTATAGACTCCAGAATGTTTTGAGTCTTAAAAGAGAAACCACAGCATTCCAACTGTCCTAAAGGATATTACATCTTTTGAATAAAAGTGAATAAAAAATACTGTAAGAACAGTCATACTTCTTACACCTGGATTGTCAGTGCAATTCTCCCTTTGATTTACCAAATGTAAGTTAATTTGACTGTCCACTAAAAATTCTGATTAGGATAAGGAAAATAAAAATATATTTATTTGAATTCAAACCAATTTGATCTGAGGCAAATCAGTTTCAAAATAATGGTAAATCATACATACTACATTAGCCATATTACATTAAAATATAACACGAAGTACACAGAAAATATCTTTAGTATCTGAATTGTCACTAGGTTGTTGCATAAAGAAAGAAAGAGACAAGAGCCAATTATGTAATTCCATCATCGAGGACACCGATGACTTACACTCTCCACCTTCATGGATAGATGTATGCGAAGTCCACTAATACAAGGCAGCAGAGGCGGCCTTCAATTCCCATTTATTTCTGAAACTGGAAATGACTGCCTCTTATGTGACCATTTGAACAACTAGTACCCAAAAGGCATCTTTCTGCTCATATATCTAAAGTGCATTTTATGCGATAGCTGCTTTTGTTTTTAAAAAAAGTCAAAGTAATATTTACCTGAAGAAAATTATTTTTCCTGGAAATAACATGAGATAAACACATGTGTAGTGGGCTAAATCTTAATGCTTTTCATTTTTCTTTTTGAGAAATAAAGTGTATAGTAGTTGAGAATGATGGAAAATTGATGACTAATTACCAATAGAATAATAAAGACCACTCAAAACTGTTCTTGTAGATAAAATTCTAGATCTTTAAAAGATTCATTACATCACTGAATGAAAGTTTTTGGGATGTAGCAAGACTCTGAAAACGTTAAATTTTTTTTGTCAATTTAAATTTTATTTTAATGGTACATGTTAGATGTACATGGTGATAAAATTCATCTTAGGGGAGTTGTACCTGTACATGATGTATCTTGTTGCTTCTTTTTTTTCCCACTCCCCTCCCCTCCCTTCACCTGCTCCTCCCTCTTTATTTACAAAAGCTTTGTTTCCATTTTTCCTTCTATTTCTTATTTCTCTTGTCCCTCTGTTCCTGTCCCCCTCCCTTGTTCCCTTTCCCATCTGGACATTTTCTTCCCTTTCCCAATATAATACATTTTAGTCTTTATTTACACTTTCAGTTTCTCACACCAGAGAAACAATGAAGTATTTAAACATGTGTGTCCAATTTATTTCACTTAAGAGTATGGTCTCAAATGCATCCATTTACCAAGAAATATCTCAAGCTTATCATTCTTTAGAGTATTCTTTAGCCTATTCTTTAGAGTAGTACTCCACTGTATAAAAACACCACATTTTCTTTATCTTTTCTGTGGACAGCAAAAGAAACCACCAACAGAGTGAAAAGACAACCCACAGAGCGGGAAAAAATTTTTGCCAGCTATTCCTCTGACAAGGGACTAACATCTTGAATATATAAAGAACTCAAAAAAATCAGACACCCCAAATTTAAAGACCCAGTCCAAAAGTGGGCAACTGAAATGAACAGACACTTCTCAGATGAAGAAGTAGAAACAGTAAATAGACATATGAAAAAATGTTCAACATCACTGGTCATTCGAGAGATGCAAATTAAAACAACTCTGAGATTCCACCTCACTCTAGAAAGAATGGCTATTATCAGCAAATCAGCCAATAACAAATGCTGGAGGGGCTGTGGAGAAAAAGAAACCCTTCTCCCCACTGTTGGTGGGACTGTAGACTGGTGCAACCACTATGGAAATCAGTGTGGAAATTCCTCAGGGAACTAGGACTAGAGGTTCCATTTGACCCAGCTATTCCCCTTCTTGGTATCTTCCCCAAAGAACTAACAGCATCATACTGCAGCGATACATGCACACCCATGTTTATAGTGGCTCAGTTTATAATAGCTAAATCTTGGCAACGGCCGAAACGAAAACATTAATTCAATTAACTCTGAAACGAAATGGTAAGAGAAAAACGTATCTCTCTCATATTACCACAATCTAGAAAACACAGCAAGATGCTATAATTATAATAAAGAAGATAATTCTATTTACCACTTCAGATTGAATCTTAAGTTTTAAACTAAAATAGGGTTCAAAATACCACATCTTTTATTTCACTTGCTTTTTGAGAAAAGGACGAATTTTCATATTAACACAGACTAATGTATGCTACTGAACACTGGATTTTAACAGTGTTGTCCAGCATTGATTCATGGTTTCTTTGCACAAGCAGAGACAATACATTAATGAAGTCCCTTTCCATATAAAATGTATTTCATCCAAGCTAAATTTTAAAAAGTAAATTACACTTAAATAAATGTAAAGAGCCAAATGAAAGAAAATGTGTTTTGCTAGATCTTTTTATGTTTAGTCATCTCTTATTTTTCTCTTAAAAAGTATAACATATAAAGCTGGGATGGAGAGCTTCTAAGCTGGGATGGAGAGCTTTTTGAGGGGAAGGTTTCTTTTGTTAACAACCTTGCACGTAATAAGATTCTATTTTATTTTACATGAGATGATGACATGAATATGTGAATTCTAAAGAGCCAAGAGGTAGTGGGCCTTAAAAGTAAACTACAGAATGAACCGCAAAGCAAACTGCTGAAATCTCCTGCTCCCCCTGGCCATATGCCGAGTGTCCAGGAACAGAAGACAGTGATAGAAACATGACAGGACGGGGAACTTCCTGTCACCTGACGGGAGGGAGGGAATCTGATGTTTGGCGTTCTTCCGCTTTTTTCTCCTGCTCCGACATTGTGCTTATTATTGAATTTTCATCAGTAAACTCTCACGCTTTGAATCTCCACTTGGATCATTCTGTCACACTGGGCTTGAAATAGCACGGTTCACCATCAGCTACATCGTTCATTTTCACAGAAAAGTCTTCCTGAGGCCATTGTTTAGGATACAAGTTGCGGCTTCTAAGGGCCGTGCTACTTTATTAATGGAGATGAAAGATGAAGTCAATGGTGTCTGTTAAACTTTTCAATAGCCCATTTTGTAAAACCTGAGAAGTTATCTAAGTATATTTAATTCTCTTGTACTGAAATCTAACACCACGGCCGCCACATGACAATTCAGAATGGAGGTGCAGGAGCCAAGGGTGAGTGTGGGCATGGCAAGCATTCCAAGGACTGGCAAAGAGGACGTGGTAAAAGCTCTGCCCGGCTTCCCTGCCCAGAGCCGACACCGGGAGGGGTGCACAAGCAGCAAAGTGCCGCGCCTTGGAGAGGTGGGCAGAAACTTGCAGCACGGGTCTTCTGGGACTTCGGGAGTTTCCGAGAGCTGAAGAGCTGGTGGATGAGAGGGAGTCTTAACAATTGCTGGGTTATGTCTTTGGGTCATATTTTATATGTTCTTTGAAGATACTAGTGAAGAACTGAAGTGATTTCCGATTCTTAAACTGCTTTCGTAAGTTTTCAACACATAATCAACGGATAGAGTTGGTCCCTAAGATCAATAGTTTAGACAGAGACCAGGAAAGAGCAGCTGTCTGTCTAGTGATTTGGTCTCTTCTGTCACTGTGGTCAGTTTTGATAATGCTGTTCACTCAGTACTCTCTTGTTTTCTCATTATATCCAAGTTTCTCTCCAATAGAACCAATTTGCTGGAGGAAGAAAAAAAAAAAGCAGATGCCTCAGAAGGTCTAAATCACTTTCCTTCTAAACTCGCCTTCATAATTACAGAACACAAGGTAGTAATTCCAATATGAAGACAACTTTATTCCATCAGTTGTAGAGAGAAAAGCTTGGTTGGAATTAGTGATAACACTCCACAGTTACACATGTTAAAGAAATCTAGAGATTTCTGAGAATGTCTGTTGTTTATGACTGTGGAGCAGCTGGAAATGAATAGCTGACATTTGTGTGGGGCTTACTGTGTGCCAGACATTATGCTAACTGCACCACACATGTTAACTCATGCAATATTCACAATCTCTCCAGGAGATGGGTTCTGTTTGGATTATTCTTGTTTTACATATGGAGAAACTAAGCTCTTGAGCATTTGAGTGGTTCTTGCTCACACACCTTTAGTGACTAGCAGAGCTGGGGAACTGATGCCAAAGACTGTATGCTCACTCTCCACCTATACTGCATTTATTGACTTAAAATAACAAAATATGTAATGAAAATTCCATTAAGTGTTCTTCAAATTTACATTATCTCTGTAATTAACACAAGAAGTGCATGTAAATAAGCATTCTATAACCTGTTGAAAAGACGGAGTCATGTGAAGTAGGCTTATTAGACTCTGTATTGCACTAGGACTTCACCGGAGGAGGGTTTTCTCATGGCTAATAGCATGGAAAACTAGCCAAGGTCATGTCTTAAAAGCAACACTTGTTCCATTATTGTGCTCCAAATTAGAAAAGATCTAACTGTATTACTTTAAAAGTATTAGAAACCTGGACTTGTACGTAGGTACTATAATCTACTCCAGCTTCCTTTGTGATACAGTTCTCAAGTTGGGAATCTCCACACAGCTTGCTTTCTACTCCTCTAATATTTGTAACCACTGCAAAACCTGCCCTCTTCCCTCCCAAATGCCCACTATAAAATGGACACATGAGCCAGACATGGTGGCATATGCCTGTAATCCCAGTACTCTGGGAGGCTGAAGCAGAAGGATTGTCACGAATTTAATCCCAGTCTCTGCAGTTTAGCAATTTGGCAAGACTCCGTCTCAAACAAAACAAAACAAAACAAACAAACAAACAAACGAACAGGCCAGTGAATGTAGCTCTGTTCTAAGGCCCTGGGTTTAATCTTCAGAACTGAAAAAATAAAAATAGAAAAAGACATAACTGTGTTTTTTCCTTGGTTAAGGATGGCATTTCCCAGCTGCCTGGCTGGTCATTCTAATTCCTTATATCTGAGACAGAAGGAAGATTCCTGGTGTAAAAAAAGCTGAAATTAACATGTGCATATATCACTGTAATATGATACTTTAAATTCTTCTGGGAAGATACCAAGCAGAGGAATAGCCTCTGCTAGAGGAACCTCTAGTTGTGGTATCTAAGTCTTGGAAACAACCTAAATGCCCAACAACTAATGAATGGCTAAAGAAGATGTGGTTCTTCTACACAATGGAGTACTACTCTCCCATAAAAAAGAATAGACTAGAGACCATTTGTAGGTAAATGGATGCACTTTGAGAGCATACTCTTAAGTGAAATAAACCAGACACTTATCAGTACACATCAAATTGTTTCTCTGCTATGAGAAACCATAAGTGAAAATAAGGACAAAGAAGTATAATAGATATTATGTAAAAAAAAAGAAAAAAGATAGTATTCAAAAGAGAGGAGAACTAGATAGGGAGAAGGGGGAAAAGAAGGAAGGGGAAAGAAAAGAAAGGAGAAAGGGAAAAAATGAAAAAATGTAAATAAACCTGATGCAAATAGGGAAGGGTGAGGGAATGGAAGGGAGGGGTGGGGAAGAGGGGGGAATACCAAGATACATCATGTACAGGTACAAAATAACCATGTTGAATATGATCTTATATATACAATGTACCAATACATGTTCCTGGTAAACAATAAGAAGAAAAAAAGCTGAAAATGCTCCGGGGCCCCTCTACCTTTGCCCTGATAGGACGTCTTAGCTATGTGTAATGGTTTCTTATTTAGATGTCAGGGATAGACTTGGTTCTAGACTTGTTCCATTTCCCGTCTCTCTTCTTCACTACTTTCACTGCCAAAGTTATTAGGAGTGCCAATATCAAATGTTCACGAGAGATTTTTGCTGTGGCCCAATTCAGGACTTTTTGGATTCTCTGCTTGTTAAATATGGCTAGACCTGGAAATGCAGGTGGGCAGAGGACGTTTTGTCTTGCAGTGCTGTGTCAGTACTTAGTCTTAAGGCACTTAGTCTTCACATGGACTCTTCGAGCCCCAAAGCATCTGTGAATAAAATTCTGGAGGGTTCATGAAATTCAAAGGGAACAAAATCCACTTTTATTTGCACGTTTTTGCTAATATTTTTTTCAATGATTTTGTGGGCCACAGATCACAACTGTATCATCAGTACTTGTGACTTTGTTGCCTGCAGATTCAGACATGTTTGTATCATAAGTTGTGCCACCAAATACCTACTGCTACCTTGTTTAAAAAAAAAAATAAGTGGCCACTAAGTTTATTAGATTTTGTCACTTGAGATGTTATAAAAAAGCAAAGATTATATTATTATTTGTTTATATTTAGATAATATTTGTTTTATTTCCTTATTTTATGCACTTAAAAAAGGTTAAGAATCTCTGCTATAAAATGATTTAACATTTCATATCAGAGAGTAGAATAAGAAATTTATTGAGGGTCTTTTCTGCTTGCATTCCGGAAGTGAATGTGGAGCTGGGTGCCTACACAGAGGGCAAGGGGAAGGGTGCTTAAGAGTCTTTTATGTGATGGTCAGTCAGGGGTGGTGGTAAGAGCAGAGAGCAGAGAGGCTCAGAAAGGCAAAGTTGTACCTAACGAGTCCTAGAAACGGGAAGTGCAGCATGTCACTCAGGGTATGCAAGGAAGCACTAGTGTTAACTTGAAGACAAAAGGGTCGGGAGTTGGGGGAGGTTCCAGGGCAAGACTTTTACTGCAATTGCACTGGACCAGGTGAGGCAAGGCAGGCTCAGGCAGGGCTGGGGAGCAGTTTAGGACTGAATAATTCAAGCTGAGCCTAAACTATCCGGTTGGTCTGGGATGATTTAGGTAGAGAAATATCACCGCCTGACACATAGGGTATCTGGGCCCACCGAGGAGGTCTGCTCTGGACTGGAAGGCTGGCAAGTGAAAGGCATGGTCCAGGCAGGAGCTCATGGCGATCTCTAAGAATTGGCTACTCCAGGAGTGGGAGTCTCTCCCCATTTGGAAAGACTTTTTAAGATGTGAAAACATCATGATATATACAGAATTAAAATGTAAATACGGTACACATTCCAAAGAACAAATGAGGACCGCCAACCGTGACTATCCACTTGCTGATATGCTGTGGCTAAGAGACCTATTTTTCACATACCTCTTGCATCAGGTGCGCTTTTCCGTGAAATCTAAATCATGTCTACTTTCCTCAAAGACCTAGTGCTGAAGTTCTCTGTTTTGTTTGCATTAATCGCCAGATGAAGTGCGCCCATGAGGATGTGAAGGGTAAACCAGGCACCACGCATGGGCCGGGGTCTCTCAGTAGCCAAGCAGGAGTTGAAAGGCAAAGTCCGCAGTCCTTTGAACAGAATGTCCAATGGACCAGAACAGCATTACTGCAGGCATGTCTTTTGATGCTGGCACCCTGCTGATCGTGCCCAAAAAGCACTTTCTAGAAATCACACGTGTCAGACGGAGACTCCTCCATGCTGACTTCACAGCTCCAGGATCACAAGGAGCCCTGAGACTCTCTGAGAGGTTTCAGCCCACCACTGCCTGCATGTGGCGAAAAGACATCAATATTTACTTGGGTATTTGTTTCATCTTCTTTTCTATTTAGCACTACGTGTGCTAAATAATAATGTCGTCCTAGACTGTGTTCGAAGAGTTAGAGACAGACTTCTTTTTGTTACATAAATCTTCTATCTATGATATTATGGGGAGATGTAACATTTAAAATAACAATTAAAACGATTGTTTTTAATTAAACAATTAAAATAATAATTAAAATAAATAGAGTCACGCCATGCTTTGTCCCGATGATATTCTCATTTTTTAGACACTGGGAGGTTTTCAAACAACTGTGTTTAACCAAAAAATGAACCCCAGTTGAGAAACCTGCCTTATTGAGCCCATGAATTATTAAGACCATATATTATCTTGATTATGATAATGACTGTATAAGCTCCTACAATGGTATGAAGAAAATGCTTAATGTTTCATTCAGTTATGTGCACCTTTGTGTAAATTTTAGAGAAAAATTTACAAAATAGGTAATTTCAAGGTACAATGTCCAATTTGCCTGTTAATTTTTTTTTTATTTTAGAAAGCATATAAATTAAATCCTGAGAAGGAGTAACAGAAATAATCACTGTCTTTTACAAATTGGATTTATAGTCTGAGTCTACTATATAAAAGTTTACCATCCTTTAATTGAAAGAATCACCCTCACCAACTTTATTGAAATCCTCTGTGCTTGACTCACTACGTATGACATAGATCTCTGAGTGACGTGCATCTTTTATTTAGTATTTTCAATTTGGCTGTTAGTCTCATCCTAATTTTTTAAGTTTCCTGTTTTGATTTTTTTGTTTTGTTTTGTTTTGTTTTGTTTTGTTTTTTTAAACAGGCCCTCACTATGCAAGTCAGGCTGGTCTTGAACTCAGAGCGAGCCTCCTGCCTCAGCCTCCCGAATGCTGGGACTGATTAGAGCCATATGCCACCCTGCCCAGCCAGCTTCCTGCTGTCTTGATGGTGGAATTAAACCTTCCTTTCGCACTTTGGATCTCATATTTCTGCTTTCTTTGTATATAGAGACTCTTTATATTGATCTTTTCCCCTCTCACGTGGATTCAGAAAATACCTTTATTCCTCACACAGTCTTCTTCTGTTGGCCCACTGATTAAGTACGAAGAAGCATTTTCTGAGGTACCAGGAACCGTGTAAGACCCAGGCGCTGTGGAGCTCCAGTCCTGAGAATGACCAGAACCCGCCATAACGTGTGATAATCAACAGTCCAGTAAGCCTCGAGGGCTGGCTTGGGGGTGGTCTGTACAGGCTTCTCAGAGGAGGTGATTCCTGAACTCGTTTAAAACCACTCTTGAAAATTAGCCACTCTGGGGTGGTGATTTACCCACCTGTTTATTAGCAGTCTTTTGTCTTTGACGTATAGTAGGTGCTCATTAAATGTCTGAGCCAACCAAAGAAGAGAGGAGATGTTGTTGGGAGCTGAAAATAATTATCTGGGTCTGAGTACAGATTGCTAATGAAGTTCGGATATGGCTTGAAAATAAATCAAGGGATCCAAAATTACCTTCTCTGCTACATAAGATGTTAACATTGTATTTTAAGACAATGAGAATCCATTTACAGAGAAGATACTACTGGATTTACTTTTGATACTATCCATTTGGGCTTCTTGAGAAATTCTGATTTTATAGACAGTCTTGGTGCTACATTTGACAACTTCTTACTATAATGTTTACATAGCTTTAAAAAATATCAAACTTGGCTGAGGATTTAGCTCAGTGGTTAGAGTGTTTGCCTCACAAGCACAAGGCCCTGCGTTTGATCCCCAGTGCCAAAAATAAAAAATAAAAAATATAAAACTTTAACACCAAAATGTTAAAGCTAAAAAAAGTTTTTTTTTCAATTTGAAAAAATTTCTACCCTCAAAGTGAGGGAGCTAGACTGATAGAAGCAATTGATGGTTTATTCATATTTCTGTGACTCAAAAAATGCAGACTTTGCGCATTCAAACTGCATGGCGAAGGATGGTATCTCTCTCCCATGGCCTCCTTGCTTTCTCGGAGACTCACAGATTGTGGTGAAAGTAACACAAGCAGACCTGTCGTCACGACCCTCCGTCCCTGCAGACTGTCCCAGAGTTAGAGTCATCTTGCCCTTTCCCTTGCTCCTCATGGTTCTACCTTGTCTCAGACACAGCAACAAGAATCTCATTTGTGCCTCTGGTTTGTGGGAGAAAACTTCTAACATGTCACTTATATAAGAAACTACATGTTCTCGGCACATTCAAAAGAGCCAGAGTTGTAAGGTGACATTTCAGACCACAGTGCATCCCACTAACAGTAACTATGAACACAATTTTGAGAAAATTTAAGGATCAAGAATGAAATATAGATGCATATTTAAAGGCTTTCTGGATGAGCGATGGCTTTGTAAGGATTCAACTCTAGAAGCAAAGGGAAAAGTTGTGTAGTTTAGTGCATTAAAACAAAACAAAACAAAACAAAACAAAAACAAAAACGTGGAATGCTTCTCTCGCTGCATTACTGTGTGTGGCAGAGAACTCACCCCTGACATGGACAATCGCACTTCTGCGTACTTTATCCACCATTCTGAAAAGGCTTTGAGATTGCAACGCGGCGTCTCAGGCCGTTACCTACACTTGGTCACACACTGTGCATGAATAACTATTTTGATGACTTTTTCTAAAATTATAAGTTAAAAAAAGAAAGAATATAAAAATAACATTTGTGAGTCAACAAGACGACACTAGTACTCTAGTAGAAAAACATGTTTTAAAAAGCCCAGATTCTTTGGACATCTGAATTATTAATAAACTATTTCTAAATGTTTGGTTGTATTTCAAATAAAAGGAATAAAATTAAAACTGGATTTTGCCTATCAAAATAGCAGATGTACAAACTGTTTCACAGACTGATGGTGTGAACTGAGATTTGCTACAACCTTCCTATACTTGCAAAAACTCAAAGCAGGAGAGATATTACCACAATTTTAAAACATACAAATAAAAACAACTCAAAGCCCCGTCATATTTTTTCCTCATAGACTAGTATGACCTCCAAAACCACAACCTGCAAAGAATAAAGCTAATAAAAAGTACCAGTTCGTGGAAAAAAAAAAAAAATCACTGAAAATAATCCAGCCACAGACCTGAAGACTACTGATATTATTCTGCATGTTCTCCACCGCAAGGTACACTTACATATAACATATTTTACATGTCATGATACTATATATAATAATATTCTTGTTCTTCAAATTATTATAATATATTATTCTGATGGCTGCCATTAGGTTCAAGAAATATTTTGTTAATATGTGAAACACATATGAAATATTTATATATCTCGTATATATATTCCATGATATTTATATATTCCATATATTAAACATATATTTTAGTATTTTATTATATAAATTAATGAATATATTCATACATTGTATTCATACATTTTATTCAATATTTGCCTTTTTAATATCTGGATTCTTATGTAGATATACTTTTAAATTAAAACATCAAAATAAATTAAATATTTCCTTTTATATTATTCACATCATTATAAATATTATATAATTTTATATGTTTAAGCAGAGGATATTTTCAATGATAATGGTAAATCTTTTCTTTACTTCTGACTTTGCTACAAATTGGTCCATTTGCTATGAGGTAGGTTTGTATTGCATATGTTTATAAGAGATTTATTTTTATTCTAAAATGATTGAAATGTTTCACTATAAAATAATGGTTGAGTCTTCTAAAATACTTTTAGACATTTTTGCAGTCTGTCATTTCATTATTGTTTGTAATGTGCTTTAATATTTCAAAAGTTAAGAAATACTATTGCTGACTTTTCTGGAATAAATATTATTGGATTAGGACATTTTACTATTTTAATAACTCGCTGAAAGTGGCTTTGGCAGCATTACCTGGGATTTCACACATGCGTTCATGAGGTGACACTAGGTAGACACAGACTACGTGGACATAACTACTCATTTGAGTGTCTCTGGCTAACTTTATAGCCTCCTGTAATCTTTTATAAATTTTCACTTTTTATTCTATTTACTGGTACTATTTAAAAATCCAAAACCAGGTAACAGAATCACTGATATTGGGTACGAGGTTTCTTTTTGGGGGGGGTAATCATAAAAATCTTCTATAATTAGAC
The DNA here is from genome assembly GCA_004026905.1 of Hystrix cristata. NCBI lineage: Eukaryota > Metazoa > Chordata > Mammalia > Rodentia > Hystricidae > Hystrix > Hystrix cristata. The sequence goes on from PVJO010004801.1 coordinate 102,753, forward strand.
TACGGAAATGTTTGCACCACTGCGTACATATATTGAAATCCAGGGAATTGTACATTTCAAGCAGGTAAACTTTGTGGAATATGAATTGTATTTCAATGACACTGTGGAAAAAAACAATAAAAATATTCACTCTCTATAGATTTAACAGATCTCATCTGTACAAATTTCTTTGCCTGTAGCTTTCTATACATCTATCTGTACCCAAATTCTTGTGAGTATACACATATATATATTTACATACTGATTATATAGTTTCATCAAATACGTATATGTAAAATCTTTTCTATCAAAATTTTAAATTTATTTTGTATACATTTTTACCTATTATATATCTCATCTTTAATTACCTTTTTTCACTTCTCCACTATTGGTAGTACTTTTTATTTTCATCACATTTATATTTGAAAATATTATTCATATTTTCAAACATTTTTGGAGAAGTGAGTTCTAATTCACTAAGTTTTCTTTATAATTTCTTAATTTTTTATTCATATTGAAATGTTCTGCTGCTCTTTCTCTAACTTCTTGATGTAATTTGTATGGGTAGATAAATAATATAAATAAATTAAGCTTTAAAGTGTAGTTTGCTTATTGGTGATTTTGATTTTCACCATTGGGCTTTCTATGCTTTAATACTATCAAGAATCAAGATTCATTTTTTTTTATAAAATGAAACATTTTTAAGAATATTACTTGAATGAAAATCCAGACTATGCCTTGTAGATCTAAGAGTACTTAGGATGGCATTTTTATTCATATACAATTTTTTAAACCATTTGTGATATATAAACCTGATTATATAAACCTATAAAATGTATGAAATGTAAAACTGTTATTTTTAATATAAAATTATATGTCCTTACCCTTACTCTTACTTACTCTTCCTCTAATGGATCCATGACTGTGAGGAAATTTTTGTCTTCTTTCCTACATTGCTCGAATGAGTATGCATAAATACAAATTATATGACTTTTATAATCAGAATAAAATGTGCAAAAACAGTTTTACAATTTTGGTCAAAACCACTTTTGCCTCTGAGCAGGTTTCAGTAATATTACCATTGTCATCATCATAAAAATACAGCCTCGTGAGGTATAAGAACATTTTTCAAAAAACAATTGGGAAATTCCTGTGGAATCTGTAGAGAAAAACAGGATTTATGCTATGGTCCAAGTAAATCTCTCCCAATTTTTATAAATTAGAAGAAAGCAGAGAATTTCAAAGCCAAACCATTCAAGCTCCCAGGACACTGTCAGGCAGCAACAGGCGTTTTTCCACGGAAGATTAATAGCGACCCTGGTTAACAGGTGCGCCTCATCAGCCAGATGGTTCTCCTCCATTCTCTGAGGCCTGACCCGCTCCTGACAACTGCCTTCTATGGTTCTGTATGACCCATCTGATCCAACACTGAAGGGCCGGATATGATCTAAGGAGTTGATATGGTTTAAGTAAATGTTTGGAGACATTACTCCATAATTTTATTGAAAACCAAAATTTTACATATATTTGCATCATAAAGTCTGCGTGTTAAAAAGGCCACCTCATAAAGTCTGTATGCTATAAGAAGCCACCTCAAATCAAAAAAGTTTGTACCATTACAGTAGCCATGTAAAAATAAAAATTTAGAGTGACTACATCCTTCTAGAGGAGAAATAATGAGGGTTGAACTAAGACAATCTGACACAGTTGGAAGAAACAGAATTTACTGTGAGCAGAAGCTAAATCTACCAGATTTGATAATGAGCCACAGAATGCACCAAAACCTGTTGGGATGGAGAATAAAGTTAGTTATTTCTAACAGGTTTCTGTCTTGGCAGACACATGCTGTGAAGGTTATATTTCTTGTTACAATACATATTAATGTAGAACTCTATGGGAAAAATAAAATGGCTATGCAAATTTTGAGTTTTAGTTGCCCTTGGGTTGCAATGCAATGACTAGTAGCTAGCTATGAGGATAACTTTTCTGAGAGTCAAGAGAATATTATGGGCTGAAAATGGCCACACAGTCTAATTGAATTACAGTTATAAATGAAGCCACTAAGATATATTGCACTGCCATGAGTAATGAACCGAGTGAGAAAAAGGAAAGTTCAAGTGAGAATCTTGAAAAATAAGAGTGAAACTTTTGAGCATACATAGAAATTTCCAAGTAGGAAGAATAAAAAGAATATCATGGAAACAAAGGCCAAAGACTTCTCAATGAAGATAGCATGATTGACAATGTTCAATGTTACTTAAAAACCAATAATGTATTTCTTGGACTTAGACTTCAGAAAAAGACAGAGAAATATCATAAGGAATCTATGTGAGTCCAGAACACAGAGGTTATGGGCTGATGATTCAATGCAAAGTGTGGGAATAAAAGGAAATCATTTCAGACTTTGGGTCAGTCCACAAAATCCTTTAAAAGTCATGTTTTCTATATATCTTGCTGTCACCAGTAAATCTGAGCTTCACCACTAGTTCAGCCATTCAGCTATTTTTTCCCCCACTGCACTTTCATTTACAAAGTAACTTATTTTTTTCTCTCTCTCTCTTTAATATGAACCTTAATTCTTTTTAATTTTACAAAGCGAGAAAATGTCTACCTGTGTACAAACTTCACAGGTATATTGTCATTCTTTACTGTTTAAAACTGTTTTCCCAGCCCATCCTTATTTTGTGACATCTTTCTGAGACTGAACTTACGCCCTTTAGGACAAGAACTATATCTCTTTTTATATAACACTGGGCTAAGAGCTCCATTTTAATAGGGGTTTGTTTATGAAAACTTTAGGTAGGCATTATTCTTTTCCCTCAACCTTCAAACATAAAGTCAGTATTTTATAGAGGTATTTATGGAATGCTTATTGCATCAAACACTCAATATTTAAAAAGATTCTCAGCAAAAATGTCTGGGAGCTGCGCATGCTTCACTTTGTGGAGATTCCTAATATACTTGAGCATGATAAAAACTCTGAGGACTAGTGTAGAACTTCATATTTTAAATTAACACATATTAGAATCACATAGTATTGCCTTCAAAGTGAACCATTCTTTAAACATCTAAAAGTTATTTGTAGTTTCTCCTTCAGAGAAAGTCTCAAGATACCTACTTGACTTTTTTCTTGCTCACCAACTGGTCTGCATTTTGAGTAATTTCGCATTTCCACAGAGGTTTTCTTAGCTCCCGTTTTCCCCATTTGTTCTTCTTACGTTATTCTCACACAGGCAGTGTATCTTCTTACACCTCCTACCTCCTACTGTTCCTCAATAGCAAATGAGTTTAACATCTCAAGATCCCTTATGTTCTGTCCCAGGGAAGTAATTTTCATGCTCTGCCATTCCAAATCTAAATCAAAATAAAAACAGGTTGCTTTCTTCATCTCTTTCTGCAGAGGCTGAGACTTTATCTGAGTCTGAAGTTGTATTCTTTGGTCCAAGTAAAATAAAGTGATTTGTTACTTTTGCGAAAGAAATGACTTTGGAGAAATGTCCTGGTTGTGAAGCATCTCAAATTTTGCCTTTATTCAATATATATTATT